>CAJHNH020008146.1:202351-222351 GCA_905116865.2 Candidula unifasciata | reverse complement strand
TCTTTCTTTCTTTCTTTCTTTCTTTCTTTCTTTCTTTCTTTCTTTCTTTCTTTCTTTCTTTCTTTCTTTCTTTCTTTCTTTCTTTCTAGTTATCTGTCTGTCCAGTTGTCTGTTCTTCTTTTATGTCCGGATATTCAGCTGAGATATTTCTATTAGTTATTCTCAATGTTCATCAAGCTCTATTTTTATCCCCCTGACACGATTCCTTGCCGAGTTTTTTATGCACCCCCAGTTGAACATGCAGCTAAAATTGCCTATTGTTTAAGCACTTGACGACCAAACAGTACTGAATCGCAAAAGAAATCTACCTGATATGCTTCAGTCAACGGGGGATCAAGAATTTGTTTACGGTGGGGGGGGGGGGGTGCAGTTTGACTATAAAAAACATTAGAGGCAATAGGACACATTAGTATTGTAAACAGCTGGGGCACACGTTTGGAGTCGTCAGGACTACTTTGACTATCTGTGGAAACAGAGAGACTACTTTGACTGTCTGTGGAAACAGAGAGACTACTTTGAAGGGATGAGGGTTTCAGCCTTTCCTGATGACGACTTTTGTGGCCACAGGTTGGTTTTATTTTGAGGAAAGCCCATATATCAGCGCCAAAAGGACTACACACATCTGTGTAATCTACCACACGTCTCGAACGTTTCGAAGTCGCCAGCCGTACTCAATAATAGCACAGACGTGACGACAACTGAACGTAGTTCCACAGAGTAGTGGTATGCATTGGCGAGGCGTGTATGTGATGGCTTTAATCTCCTCCTACGATTGACACTGCGAAAGAAAAATTATTTTGCTATTTGTTATTACTGTTTTCTGTTGATTACAAATATGTCACTCAGGTGACGTCCCGTACATAGCGAAAAGAACTTTCGCTGCACGCTTACACCGCTCTTGCCGAAACTGTAACGTGTGAAAGCTACCCGTTACGCGTTACGGTATTATTACAATGCTATCTGTGCACGCATTTTCTCATCAGCGAAGTGAAAAGAAGGAAAATATCCCATGATATCCTCTCCAGTGTAATAGTAAGCTGCTGACGCGTACACATGCGACTTGAATACGCATCGCCACTGGTGCTCTGTCTGTCCGTCTATGCGTTTTTCCATCATAGCTGCTAGATCGCTACCTGTCTGTAAATAATTAATTTCAAAAAGGTGTTTGTGTATCACCCACTTGAGACTGATAGCATTGTAAGTTATGAGCGCTAACGTTATCTATCAAGGCGCCTAATGATGACAGTGTTGTGATTATGTATATAATCAACTAATAATCAACCAGTACAGACTCCTAACATACATTGCTTCTCTTTTCCTGTTCTCTAGTCCTGGAATACCTCGTAGCGTCAGAGCAGGAAGAGATCTCTGGGAATGGCCCTCCTGTTCACTTCTTGTGTAATACTTTTCAGTTTCTCTGATATCCATTTCTGATGCTGGAGAATGACCAAAAAAGGATGTTCACAAGCTGTCCACCTTCCACCACACATGTCAACGTAGAATTATCAAAGTTTTCTGGCACTAAACTACTTCAAGTCACAAACCAAGAAACTCTAGACAGTATGATAACCAAGAGAAGATGGAAATGGCTGGGCTACGTTATGAGAATGAATCCTGATATACCGGCCAAAACAACTCTCATATGGATACCAGAGGGAAAGAGAAAAAAGAGGCGCCCAAAAACAACATGGAGACGAACGATGGTAAGTGACCTGAGTGTGGCATCTTTGACATGGAAAACTGCATTGAAGATTGCACAGGACAGGAAAGCATGGACAGTCCTCTCTGAAGCCTCATGTGCCACTAGGCATAACGAAAACTGATGACTGATGATGATGATTATATTTCCAGGGTCAGTTTTCTTTATATATTAACAAGACATTAGAAGTTGTATATGCATCATCGATTATTATTATTCCTATTTGGGAATAAACGGAATGTGATATTAATGTTGACTGTTGAATTAAATATGCTCAGCGTTTGAAAAGATTGAATAAATCCCCGTTAATCCCACTACAGCTGCCTCGGAGTTGAATTCTGACAATCCTTGTCGAGTACAGCACAAGTACAGTCAAGTGACCCAGTCCTCCCTCCTCCTCTTCCCCACACCAATATGTCAGCTTATATGCTGAAGTCAGTGTCAAGGACTACCCCTTTCGCCTTGGAGCTTTCCCTGTTTTAGGGCACCCTTTTTCAAGTCCACAGTAATAAAAACTGTTGAGTATTGGATTGTTAAAGGTGAGGCCCCTATTTTTTTCTTATGATGGTGGCCATTCGGCTTAAATGCTTTGTTTATGTAGATTGTCTTACATATATTAAAAAGTTAAGATATTTATTAAATCTCATTACATTATATTAAAAAGTTAAAGCAGATAGCACTGTCACTTCGCGCGCTCCCTTTTCAAGAGCACCACATAAAATGGGGGTGAGGGGGGTGAGATGGTTGTGATGTGCCAATAGGACCGCACAGCGAGTGACTAAAACCCGGTAACGGGATGCGGATCAGCCTGTTAGTGCCCTGACAACAGCCGGAGTTCACAATAACGAAATATTGCTTCTCATATGAGTGTCACACGCACACAACTGGTGTATAATATCTGAATAACAACATTTAACAGACATTGTTTATACGAGTTTTAAAATAAAATTAAGAGGAATATAAAATAATCGGTAGACTGTATACACATAAATTATATTATTTCAATGATAAAATACAATGAAAATTACTTATTGAGCAAGTAAAATAAACAAAACAGTTTAAAATTAAAGTTACTTCTCTTTTCAACAAGGGAAATAATTTGAAAATGTGGGACAAATCGTGTAATAATTTTTAAAGACAGAACAGGGAAAAGATAGTATATATGTGAGTATGTACATTATAGGGGTTGGTGTCAGTAAGGCCTCTGGATCCAGCATCATCTTTATTATTACTCATGTCTTCTGGACTTAATTTTAACCACGTTAAATTGTTTTTCTTTATAGGTGTTATGTAACATTAAACAGTTTAAAGATACGGTTATGTTTCTTTAACACAAGCTAAAAAAGCTGTTTGAGAGAGACAATAGGATTATTAGTTGTAGACCCACGCTGGAAACATGCCTGCACAGAGCTGATAGTGGGCCCTATGGGCAGTGGTAAAACCGTATTTGTGCGAAAAATTGTAAAACACCTGGGCGACATGGTCGAGCCGGTACTGGAGGAGATTATTTGTCGCTACGGGGAATGGTAACCTCTGTATGACAATATAGAGGGTGTCATGTTTAACAAAGGCTTATCCAGTATGGAGTAAAGGCGCGGGGATAGGCGAGGTCTAGTTGTTACAGACTATTTGATGTCCGAGACAGATGATAGTGTCACCAAACTGTTAACTAAAGACAGTTACCATCGCAACATCAGCGTTATTTATATTGTACAAAACTTGTTATGAAATAATAAAGAAAACTGAGGACCATCAGTCTCTACTCATATTACATAACAATTTTCAAAAACACCCGAGACGGCTCACGGATTACCAACTTAGCCAGACAGATGTATCTTGGCCGTGTTTCCTATGTCCAGGAAAGCTTCAGAGACGTGATGGCTAACCCCTATGGTTATTTGTTGTTTGACCTCTGACCAGAAACATCGGACTAACTCAGACTACGCAGCGAATATATTTCCTGATGATAAAGTAGTATGCGTACCTAAATATTGTGCAATAAGCCCTACAGCGAGATGCTGCGCTTTTTTGTCCGAGACGAAACGCAGTACATCCATAGATATAATTAAAACTGTCTCACCGGACCTCATTCATACACTCTGTGAATGCTGCCGCAACGTATTAAAAGGCAATATTTCCTGACACCGAATCAGAAGAGACGTTTGTGCCGTTACGAAAACAGCACTAGAGCCCTCACTAACAATAAAATTTCAGTGAAGAAAAAAAAAAGGAAAGAGATTTTGCAGCACGGCGGTTTTCTCGGGGCTTTATTCGCTTCAATACCAAGCATACTGAAAGGTATCTTGGGTTTTTAACCATAGCCAAGAAAGTGATATTGATCGACCCGCGCTTGCTAGAGACTCAAAAAGCTTATGTACCACCCGACACAGTAAACGATAACCTACACGGTATAGATATACCAATGCAACATGTCCTGGAAAACGAAGAGTTGTCACCAAGTGACACAGCCCGACCATGTGAACAAATCCTGCAACGCTGCTTGACTTGTCTCGATCAGTACCGACATAAGTCGTTGAGCGTAGTGGATATCAGAACGCCATCCCCAGCTACGGAACAGCAACTATAGTCGCCGCGTAAACCGTGCTTAAAGACGATGTGTTGAAAGATAATTAAGGTGAGGAACTACAAGGTTCGTTTTAAAAAGAGAAAATTCAGAAAGTAGGTGACAAAGAAAATTATCGAATCGAGCATATTATACAAAAAAGTAATGAGGTATTAGAGGTGGTAAAGAATATTTAGTCAAGTGGTTTGCTTATTCTGCCTGATTCAACAGTTGGATAGCCGACCAACAACTCGAACAGTACGAAAACTAGTGTTATGGAAGAAGAAGACAAAGTGGATGCCTTTAACATCTTGGTTACCAAGGTAGAACCCAACGACGGCCTTGGTTTGGTAAACTACAACTGCGACCTGAAGTCATTTTCATCTCTCAGCTTGTGATTATATTCATTGTCATTAGCGTGTCACTGCTAAATTTGACATACTGATTGGCAAGCGATCAGGAGGGGAAACTGTGAATTGTTCTCTTGTCTAGCTGTTTGGTTTACCTATTACCGAGCCCGAAAATAGAAACGACATTTAAACAACCATGAGTTCTTATGTCACGCTACCCATAAACACCTCACTGCAGATATTTTCCGACAATCAACCGGGTCACTTTTTTTGTCTGACTACCACGAAACGTCAAGTTGAGTTCAAAGTACGAAGTCGGTCTGGCTGAGATTCAGTTTTCCAACAGTTATTTTAATATTCTAGAGGGTGTATTCTGGATATACACAGTCACAAAGAACCAGTAAAACTTACAATGCCGGCTGGTGTTTACCAATCAGGTGAGATTTGTATCAGTCAGCTGAACCTGTTAATTATTTTAAAAATGAGGGTGGCGGCGATGCGACAAAGAGAATCCATTACAACAAGCTCACCATCATGACCGCTTTAAACTTTATGAACACGGAGCCGAGGCCAAAGTCAGCGAACTCCGGGTTTGTGTCCAACCAACACTAACACAGCACTGGTCAGAGAGTGTGTGGTAAACATTGATAGCAGCATGGGTAATGTGTACGTCTACTGCGACTTCGTAGCCGCGAGACTAGTTAGCAAAGTCATGGTTCCATGTTACGTATTGTTCTTATGAAAAAAGTTTCAGCCTCCATCTTTTGCATCTATGACAAATCAAATTATGTCCCCCTGAGTCGTTTCTTCTGTGACACCGTGGAAATCCTTTTAGCCACCGACACGGACAAAACAACACTATTCATGACTGGAGCTTAGGTGGTGAAATTACATTCTATAAACCGGTGACATTTCAGTCTAGAATAATAGTAAGACACGTTGCGTTACTTCGAAGTCCCGAAAAATATAAAGACTTTTACTGCCACAAAGCGGACCACGATAAATCAACGTGGACAAAGTCTCAGTGGTTTCTTGATAAATTTCCATGACGCGTCAAAAAGTCCTGGACCACGCCTAAGACGATGAACACACAATAGATACGCCAAATACTCTAAGCTGATCATGTTGTCCACCGAGCACATCTCGTAAAAGTTTTTGCCTGTGATAAACTAACTACACATTTCGACCACAACTAGACCGCAGCTTTTTGTCTTCAACACTGACTCTAGCGACTGGCTGGGCGCACACTGGGTCGGTCTGTACTTTAATAAGATCGAATGTTTTACCTGTTTTGACTCCTTCGGACTCCTGCCCTTCCACGCCGAAATTATTAGTTTTATCAAGCGCCACTCGACCAAGCCTCAGTTACAACCCTAATGCGGCTCTGCAAGGCTTGCAGAGCAGCACTTGTGGATTGTACGTATTTTTTTCAAAATACTGATTAAATGCCGCGGCGGTCGTCTGCGCCGAGTTTAACTGCCATTTTTGTCGTCAAATAGACAACAAGCTAACGATCGAATCTTTTAGCTCCTTTTTTGCCCCTAATTAGCAAAACCAGTCTGGACATGTCGAGTTTAAACCGGTTCTGTAAGCTCCCATTGGGTATACGAACAGCTGGAGTGCTGACCACCTTCTTACTGCCGATGCCCTTCACAAACTGAAGATGTCTACAGTCCCGACTAATTGGACGTATATGACTATACTATTTCGTTGAGAAAAGAAGAAGAAACGGACCCATTCACCGTCAATCTATCTTCTAGTGCTTCCTCTGACTCTTTGTGTTTCGATTTCCCTTTTGTACGCTTTGGCTTCCGACATCGTTAGATCCATTCTAACTAGAGGGCCGAAACATTTCAGTCTTTGTTTCTCAGTGAATTTAACGATGGGAATTGTTCCTGTAGTTCTTCTAATATCTTCATTTCTCGCACGATCTCTTCTGGTTTTGTTTTTATCCTTTCTCAGACTAATATCTTCACAGATGGTTCATCCCTCCCCTCCCTCTCAGCCCTGTAAGAATACCCCCTCTCCCTCTTAGCTCTGTAAGGATAAACAATTTGTTGTGCAAGATATACAAGCTAGATAGGTGCTGCTGAATTAAAAACTGCCTGGGAGTGAAAGTGATAAGGCATGTTTTGAGGAGAAGTAAATTTATAAAGCCGTATGAGAACTGGCAAACTTGATTGGGTAGATTGGGGGGGGGGGGGAGGGGGGGGGGTGAGGAATGTTGAAAATAGGGGGAGGGTGGGAGGCAAGAGAAAGACACAGATGAATCTCTGGAAACTTTGGTCCCATCCCATTTGTGGCCACTCCCAGCAACGTTTGTCTTAGGTTTCTCTTGTACTCCTCGTTTCTTTTTCTTTCTCATTTCAGAACTTGTTTAGCGACTTTCTGTCCGCTCCCTCTTCATGTTCTCTTATGTTTCTCTTTAAATTTTGTACTCCTGACACAGTATGTTGTCATACCATTTCTGTTATCGATTTTATTTACAAATATTTCTTGTAGGTAAGGTGTCAATTTGTCTAGCATTTACTTTTCAGTTCCACCGTCCTTGCTTCTCCTCACCACCATCTGGTTTGCTTCGGAATTCGTGTCTTTTGCTTAGATCCTCCTGGTCTGATTATTCTTTTTATTTGTTTTGCATGGCGGAGTACAGGGGCATTTGACATAAAAATAGGGGATAAACAAGAAAAGAAGGACAGAGATGATGATGATAGGGAGGATGAAAATTATGATAAGATGGATTGTAAGCGGAGAATAAGAAGGAAAGGTAAGAGGACTAAAATGAGACAACAAGGGAGAAAGTGACACTGGAGCAAAAGAACGAAGAAGAAGAAGAAGAAGAAGAAGAAGAAGAAGAAGAAGAAAAAGAAGAAGAAGAAAAAGAAAAAGAAAAAGAAGAAGAAGAAGAAAAAGAAGAAGACGACGAAGAAGGAGAAAAAGAAGAAGAAAAATAGAAGATGAAGAAGAAAAAGAAAAAAAGAAGAAGAAGAAGAAGAGAAAGAAAAAGAAGAAACAGAAGAAGAAGAAGAAGACAGAGGAGGAGGAGGAGAATCATAATAATAAGAAGAATAAGAAGAAGATGGTTAAGAATAAGACGAAGAAAAAGAAGAAGAAAAGGAAGAAGAAGAAGAAGAAGAAGAAGGAAAAAAGAAAAAGAAGAACAAAAAGTAGAAGAAGAAGAAGAAGAGAAAGTAGTAGAAGAAAAAGAAGAAGAGAGCAAAAAAAAAAAAAAAAAAAAAAAGAAGGGAAGAAGAAGAGAAAGAAGAAAAAGAAGAAAAGGAGGAGGAGGAATAAGAAGAAGAAGAAGAAGAAGAAGAAAAAGAAGAAAAAGAAGAAGAAGAAGAAGAACTAGTCGTAGTAGTAGTAAAAGAAGAAGAAGAAGAAGAAGAAGAAGAAGAAGAAGAAGAAGAAGAATAAGAAGAAGAAGAAGAAGAAGAAGAAGAAGAAGAAGAAGAAGAAGAAGAAGAAGAAGAAGAAGAGAAAGAAAAAAAAAATAGGAAGACGAAGAAGAAGAACACAAAAAAAAAGAAGAGAAAAATAAGATGAAGAAAAAGAAGAAGAGGAGCAAGAAGTAGTAGTAGAAGAAGAAGAAGAAGAAAAAGAAGAAGAAGAAGAAGAAGAAGAAGAAGAAGAAGAAGAAGAAGAAGAAGAAGAAGAAGAAGAAGAAGAAGAAGAAGAACGAACGAACTATTTTCACTCATATTTACATGGAAGAAGAGGAAGAAGAAGAAGAAGAAGAAGAAGAAGAAGAAGAAGAAGAAGAAGAAGAAGAAGAAGAAGAAGAAGAAGAAGAAACAGGATAAGAAGAAGTAGAAGAAAAAGAAGAAGATGAAGAAGAAGAAGAAGAAGAAGAAGAAGAAGAAGAAGAAGAAGAAGAAGAAGAAGAAGAAGAAGAAGAAGAAGAAGAGGAGGAGGAGGAAGAAGAAGAAGGAGCAGACAGAAGAGGAGGAGGATGAGGCGATGGAGAATAATAATAATAAGAATCATAAGAACGTGATTAAGAATAAGACGAAGCAGAAGAAGAAGACGAAAAAGAACACGTGGAGGAGGAGGAGGAAAAAGAAGAAGAAGAAGGAGGAGGAGGAGAAGAAAAAGAAGAAGTAGAGGAAGAAGAAGAAAAAGAAAAGAAGAAGAAGTAGAAAGAAAAACGAAAGAGAAGAAGAGGAAATAGACGAAGAAGGAGAAGAAAAAGAAGAAGAGGAAGAATAACGTCAGCAGCAACAACAACAAAGCTTAAAAAAAAAAAACACTTGAAACAGAACAATAATCACTTTATATCAGTGGAAGAAGTTTGATATCTTCTAATGCTTTTTGTCATGATAGTTGATTATTAATGAAGTATTCATGATCTGAATTCATGTCCACGTTGAACGTTTTTATAATTTTTCTTGCTGTCTGGATTTTAGCAGCTCTCCTCACTTCCCCCCCCCCCCCAAACTGCATTAAATGTTTTCGCCGTACGTAATCGATTTATCCACGCCACCCATCAGTACTTGGAGCTTACACTGATAAGCACTGGCGGGCAACGCTACTTAGTATGTCAGTTCGTTCGTTGGTTGATTGCTTCGTTTTGTTCTTTGGTTAGTTTTTTCCTTTAAGTATCACAAGATGTCGCAGGATATTACGAAGTTTAGCATTAGTCACAGTGAAGGTAAACGGTTAGAGTAACCTGACTGTGGCAGATATAGCTACATAAATATCTAGCTATGGCATTAACGTAACTAGCCAGTTTTCTGTAGTGTGCTTAGGCTAAACATATGATCACATTGCTGGTTGCTTGGCACTTCTGGACGATAGCCTCCTATCACACATGGTGCGCTGGTTTGGGTGAAAAGATCAATTTGACGGTTAGTAGTTCAATTGTTACTTCTTTAGAGGTTTGTATATGTGTTTGTATGGGTGTGTTTGTGCGTTTGTATGAATGTTTGTGTTTGTATGAGTATATGTATGTATTGTTTGGGTGAGTGAGTGTGCATGTAGAGGTGAGAGTATGTACATGTGTGTGTATGTGTAAATATGAATGTACTTGTATTAGTTAGTGTGTATGTTTGTGGATGAGTGATTATGTGTGGTGATATATACATGCAGTTGTGTTTATGTATGAGGGTGTAGAAATATAAGCATGTGTCTGTTCTGTATGTATGTATGTATGTATGTATGTATGTATGTATGTATGTATGTATGTATGTATGGATGGATGGATGGATGGATGGATGGATGGATGGATGGATGGATGGATGGATGGATGGATGGATGGATGGATGGATGGATGGATGGATGGATGGATGGATGGATGGATGGATGGATGGATGGATGGATGGATGGATGGATGGATGGATGGATGGATGGATGGATGGATGGATGGATGGATGGATGGATGGATGGATGGATGGATGGATGGATGGATGGATGGATGGATGGATGGATGGATGGATGGATGGATGGATGATGGATGGATGGATGGATGGATGGATGGATGGATGGATGGATGGATGGATGGATGGATGGATGGATGGATGGATGTATGTATGTATGTATGTATGTATGTATGTATGTATGATGTCTGTGTGTGTGCGTGTGTGCGTGCGTGCGTGTTTTTTTAATGTATACATTGACCGTAAATGAATTGTATGTTTTTCTTATACTCATATTATGTATTTTTTTAAAATTTATCTTTGATAAAACGTGCTTTTTAGATTACAAAAAAAAAAAAAAAAAAACGAATGCATGAGCGGTAAGCGTTGGGAAGGCTTTGCTAATAAAAAAAAATAGTACAGTTGCTGTGTAAAAGACATTAAAGAGAAAGTTGAAATAAGACCATGTCTGGATAATATTGACAGGCGAAGAATGAAATGGTTTGGTCACCTAGTGAGAATGCAGCCAGATCCGACTGCTTGTGAAACTTTACAGTAGAACGTCTGGGAGGAAGGCGAGAGGGAGACCAATAAAGACATAGATTAATGGTGAAGATAAAATCTGCAAAAAGTTAAACGAATGCATCACTCAAGCCACCCGAGAATCGCAAGACAAATACGGAAAACTACGACACTGGATTACAACCTGGTATCAGCGAGACGACAAAACCACGACACTGGGCTACAACCTGTTATCAGTGAGACGACAAAACCACGACACTGAGCTACAACCTGGTATCAGTGAGACGACAAAACCACGACACTGGGCTACAACCTGGTATCAGTGAGACGACAAAACCAAGACACTGGGCTACAATCTGTTATCAGTGAGACGACAAAACCACGACACTGGGCTACAACCTGTTATCAGTGAGACGACAAAACCACGACACTGGGCTACAACCTGGTATCAGTGAGACGACAAAACCAAGACACTGGGTTACAACCTGGTATCAGCGAGACGACAAAACCACGACACTGGGATACAACCTGGTATCAGTGAGACGACAAAACTACGACACTGGGCTACAACCTGGTATCAGTGAGACGACAAAACTACGACACTGGGCTACAACCTGGTATCAGTGAGACGACAAAACCAAGACACTGGGTTACAACCTGGTATCAGCGAGACGACAAAACCACGACACTGGGCTACAACCTGGTATCAGTGAGACGACAAAACTACGACACTGGGCTATAACCTGGTATCAGTGAGACGACAAAACCAAGACACTGGGCTACAACCTGGTATCAGTGAGACGACAAAACCAAGACACTGGGCTACAACCTGGTATCAGTGAGACGACAAAACCACGACACTGGGCTACAACCTGGTATCAGTGAGACGACAAAACTACGACACTGGGCTATAACCTGGTATCAGTGAGACGACAAAACCAAGACACTGGGCTACAACCTGGTATCAGTGAGACGACAAAACCAAGACACTGGGCTACAACCTGGTATCAGTGAGACGACAAAACCAAGACACTGGGCTATAACTGATTACTGATTTGAGAATTGAATAATATCACACGGAGCATACCCATAGATTCTCCGTCACCTGCAGCTAGTGTCTTAAGGGTAGATACTAACTGTTCCCGTAGCCCACTGATTATATACATGTACTTTTCCTATCACACGTTCCTTCTTGTCAGGCCGACTCTTAATTCCGCGTTCATACATGTTTGCACATGTTATGTCATCCAGCGACGTATAGTATGTCCGCATTTGTTCATAAATGCTCTTCATAATATCTGCTTTGGTCAGTTCGAATTCCTGTAGCCATCGCATTGGTAGCCAAAGCATCCGCTTTTTCATTGCGTCGTAATCATGCAAATCTCTGGACAGTATATTCACATATGTATCCTTCTTCTTCCACAGATTGTTGCCTGTGTAATCTATAATAATGTTGCAAAGTCAGTAATGGCACTAATTGGGTAGATAATAGACAAATTAAAATTCTGGATTTTGCAATTGATAATGTTCGGTTAAGTAAAACAAACAGACATGCAAAGATAAATAGATGATTTGTCGACTACAGCATAAAAGATAAGACTACAAAAAAGTTGTGAAGATACCAACAACAGTTCATGTAGTTGTTATGCTAGAAAAGCAATCAATAGAAGTAACGGACCATTTCACCTATTTTGGTAGCAGTTTAGACTACCAGGAGGCTACAACGAAAGAAAGTATGATACACACTGGCAAAGCAAGAACAGTCTTTAAAAGCCTTAACAAAATATGGAGCTCCAAGTTATACAGCTTTCAGACCAAACTACGAATCTTTAATGTCGACGTTATTTTAATTGTAACAGATGCCAGGGAATGTTGGAGAACCAGCACAGTTATGGAACGAAAGTGAAGTGCATCTGAAAATAAATGTCTGACAAAAATCATGAACATAAAATGGGCTGAGTTAAAAAAAAAAAAAGTCAGGAGATCAGAGAAATGTCTAAACAAATACCTGTTTCGACTGCCGTAAGAAGGTGGAGATATATTGAGCACACTCTGAGACTAAATGAGCAAAGAATAACAAATCAGATATGGAAATGGGAAACAAACGGTCTGAAAAAAAAAGATTACATCCAGTAGAACCGTTAAAAAGAACATTTTTACGAGAAGGCCAAAACAAAAATGAAAAAATGTCAGAAATTGAGAGAGTGTCATGCAATAGAGCGGAGTGGAGGAATCGAATGCGAGCCCTATGTGATGTCTAACACAAAGGATGATGATTATCTACATTATCGTTTATTTAAACAGAATCTGTACTTATCCTGCATTGATTGATAAGTCCCTACACGAGTTGCTTGTTCTAAATTCATGTTAGTTAGTTGCATAACCTTTACAGGACATCGCAAAATCAGCTCACAGCATTTCTTGGCTGTTGTGATTTTTCTAGGCACATTTACCTGCACTAGTCTGCCCCTACTTGCTAGATGGTCGGCCCTCGACGCCACTATCGAAATCAACACAAGGCGGTCTGCTGCCAAATCGCGACAGCTAGGATACAACCTGGCACCCATGGCATTACGAAGCGAGCTTTCCAGGCATGAGCTACAGACGTGGTCTCAATCCATGTACCTCATTCAGTCGCTGTATAACCTGCCGTGTCCTGAATTGTTGCCGAAGCTAACTCTTTCGAATGGTAATTATTTGAACTTCCTTAGGGCCAATAGCTACTAGTTCAGAGTAACAACCGCTTGAGACATAAGGCGATAAAGTTACAGTTGTCTCATACTGTTAATCATCAGTGTAAATAATACTGTTAATTTATATATATATATATATATATATATATATATATATATATATATATATATATATATTATATATATATATATAATATATATAAAATTTACATATGCCGAACACCCCTGGCTTGTTTCCACTAACCAACTATTGAAGGCGACGTCCGTGGCTTAGGCCTTGCAAGTCCGGCTCGTCATTCCAACGTACCGCAATCGAAACCCCCTGCCGGCTGCGTGGATTTTTATCATGGTATGAGGCGTCGTAGGTCGACCCAGGTTTAAATGACAACCATGATGTGTGTCCTGCGGAAGTAAAGACGGCCAGTGTAATGATGACCCCATTACCCACCTAGTACCGATTGATCTGTAGAAAATGGGTACTCTTCCCATATGCTTGATGCGCCTAATGGCGTGAAAAGGGATCTTTACTCAAATTTGAGGTAGGACTTATAAAGTAGAATCATGAACAATCCTGCCAGGGCTTATTCTCAGGTTAGTCTCTCCCCCACCCCCCCCCCTTTTTTTTTCTGCCAACTCCCTCGAAGAAGCTCTTTGCTTTCCTGTTTACCTAACACAAAATCTCCCCCCCCCCCCCACCCTTTTTTTCGCCTGTCATCTTTCCCTTATATCCTTTCATTTCCCCTCCAAATCCCCCAGTTCTTCGGTTAGCCTCTTTTTGTTTTTGCCTTCGTCTGTAAAATAAATACATATACTGTATACGATAGTGAAATGTCTCTTAACTACAGGGGCATTTATTTGGTGTCGCTCTTGTCTCGTGTCGACCCATTACGTACTCTTGCTACCAAACATTTCTGTGGGAACATGTTGCTACCAAACATTTCTGTGGGAACATGTTACTACCAAACATTTCTGTGGGAACATGTTGCTACCAAACATTTCTGTGGGAACATGTTGCTACCAAACATTTCTGTGGGAACATGTTGCTACCAAACATTTCTGTGGGAACATGTTGCTACCAAACATTTCTGTGGGAAGATGTTGCTACCAAACATTTCTGTGGGAAGATGGTGCTACCAAACATTTATGTGGGAACATGTTGCTACCAAACAATTCTGTGGGAACATGTTGCTACCAAACATTTATGTGGGAACATATTGCTACCAAAAACATATGTGGGTGGATGTTGCTATCAAACATTTCTGTGGGAAGACGTTGCTGCTGCACATTTATGTGGGTAGATTTTGCTATCAAACATTTATGTGGGAAGACGTTGCTAATAAACATTTATGTGGGAACATGTTGCTACCAAACATTTCTGTGGATAGATGTGATTACTGAATGTTTGTGTGAGAAGATGTTGCCAATACAAATTTATGTGGGAAGATGTTGCTACTAAACATTTTTGTGGAATGATGTTTGCTGCCAAATATTTATAAAGGAAGATGTTGCTAAAAAACATTTGTGTGTGAAGATGTTGCTGTCTGTCGACCATTTCTGTTGTAAGATGTTACTACGGAACATATCTGCAGGGAGATGTTGCTACTAGATCTTTCTGTAGGAAAATGCTACGGTTTCTGCCGGGAGGGAAAGGGGGGGGGGTGGCTGCTGCTGAAGATCTGTAGAAAGATATTGCTACTTAGCGTTTCTTTGGGACGTTGTTGCTACTAAATATTTCCGTAGGAAGATCTGTTATAAAAATTATATGTGAGAAAATCTTGCTACTGAACATTTCCATGGATAGTATTGCTATTAAACTGTGTGTGTGGTTACAGTATCGGTCCTCAACATTTATGTGCAACGGTTTTGCTTTTAAACATTTGTATGCGAATATCTTGCTACTAAAATTTTCGTGGGATGGTCAGGCTACTTTAAACATTTTCACGAGTCTTGGGACTTATCTGTTATTAGGAATATCCTGCTCTCGATACCACCCCCCCCCTCCCCACACCCACCCAGTTATTCCCTGCCGTAAGTGTTGCATGTAAATTGTTAAATCCATTATGCATTGAAATAAGGGGGCTAAAACCTCTGTTATCACGGCAGATTAAAAATCAATGGTAAAACTGCGTACATATAATTTAGGGACGTGTTGACCAAGCCATCAATCTTTTATATCGCCATCACTGAACAACAGACAATGACAGGTGCCAGACAGAGAATGTAAAGTACAGAGATGTTCTGTGTTTGTTATACAAGACGGAAACTGTTCCAGCAGACAGACAATTGTGTTATCCATTTAGAGAGAGAGAGAGAAGAGAGAGAGAGAGAGAGAGAGAGAGAGAGAGAGAGAGAGAGAGAGAGAGAGAAAGAGAGAGAGAGTCATTGCTTTTTAACTGAGAGAGAGTCGTTCCATATTTTCAAGTCAGAGAGATACAGAAAGGAGGGAGAAAGCTAGAGAGAAAACAACGGATAGACTGCTGCTGCTTCTTCTTCTTCTTCTTCTTCTTCTTCTTCTTCTTCTTCTTCTTCTTCTTCTTCTTCTTCTTCTTCTTCTTCTTCTTCTTCTTCTTCTTCTTCTTCTTCTTCTTCTTCTTCTTCTTCTTCTTCTTCTTCTTCTTCTTCTTCTTCTTCTTCTTTCTTCTTTTCTTCTTCTTCTTCTTCTTCTTCTTCTTCTTCTTCTTCTTCTTCTTCTTTCTTCTTCTTCTTTCTTCTTCTTCTTCTTCTTCTTTCTTCTTCTTCTTCTTCTTCTTCTTCTTCTTCTTCTTCTTCTTCTTCTTCTCTTCTTCTTCTTCTTCTTCTTCTTCTTCTTCTTCTTCTTCTTCTTCTTCTTCTTTCTTCTTCTTCTTCTTCTTCTTCTTCTTCTTCTTCTTCTTCTTCTTCTTCCTTCTTCTTCTTCTTCTTCTTCTTCTTCTTCTTCTTCTTCTTCTTCTTCTTCTTCTTCTTCTTCTTCTTTCTTCTTCTTCTTCTTCTTCTTCTTCTTCTTCTTCTTCTTCTTCTTCTTCTTCTCTTCTTCTTCTTCTTCTTCTTCTTCTTCTCTTCTTCTTCTTCTTCTTCTTCTTCTTCTTCTTCTTCTTCTTCTTCTTCTTCTTCTTCTTCTTCTTCTTCTTCTTCTTTCTTCTTCTTCTTCTTCTTCTTCTTCTTCTTCTTCTTCTTCTTCTTCTTCTTCTTCTTTCTTCTTCTTCTTCTTCTTCTTCTTCTTCTTCTTCTTCTTCTTCTTCTTCTTCTCTTCTTCTTTCTTCTTCTTCTTTCTTCTTCTTCTTCTTCTTCTTCTTCTTCTTCTTTCTTCTTCTCCTTTCTTTCTCTTTCTCCCCGCCTCCTTCTTCTTCTCTTCTTTTTCTCTCCTCCGCCTTCTTCTTCTCTCTTCTTCTTCTTCTTCTCTTCTTCTCTTCTCCTTCTCCTCCGCCTTCTTCTTCTTCTTCTTCTTTTCTTCTTCTTCTTCTTCTTCTTCTTCTTCTTCTTCTTCTTCTTCTTCTTTTCTTCTTCTTCTCCTTCTTCTTCCTTCTTCTTTCTTCTTCTTCTCCTTCTCCTTCTCCTCCGCCTTTTTCTTCTTCTTCTTCTTCTTCTTCTTCTTCTTCTTCTTCTTCTTCTTCTTCTTCTTCTTCTTCTTCTTCTTCTCTTCTTCTCTTCTCCTCCTCCTTCTCCTCCCCCTCCTTCTTTTTCTTCTTCTCCTCCTTCTCCTCCTCCTCCCTCTTCCTTCCGCTCCTCTATTTATGTTAACAGCCTCGGATGACGAGAAATTATACAGGCTCACCTGGCCACATCAGCCATAGACATGTTATATTGTTGAAGTAATGATTTTGTGTTTCTACATTTTCCTGACTTACGTCTCTTCTTTTTTCTCTGTTGTGGTTAACGGATAGGCTACGATATCTCCACCTTTGGTCTCCAGACATCCAAATTTGTAGCTCCTAACTAGACGCCTTTGAGATCTTTATCAGAGTGCTGGCATTTTTTCCCCTGCACTAGACTGCCTTCCCAACAAGTATGTCGAAGGAGTTGACTCATTGAGAGTTTCCTTCGAAGTTGGAGTGCATCTGCCTGAGAGGCAAGGAACCAACACTCTACATGCAAATGAGTCAGACCTATGAAACGGATGTGCACTCAACACTCAGTTTCTGGAACAGGACTAGAGTCCAGAAGTGGACGAACAACCAGAACTTTCCGCTGGAGTTTAAAGCTGGTGAACAACAAAAAGAAGATTGAATCAAAGTATTGACCAGAGCGAATCCGAGTGTTCCTCAATAAGAACCCACTAATTTTTCAAATCACACGATTACGGAAAACGCTAAAAATACCTTTCTGTACGCGTGCAGTTGAGTGTGTGATCTTTACAACTTTCTGCTAATTCTTTATGTGGCTACACTTGCGGGCCACGATAGGTAGCATAGGATATCTTATGTTTTAGCATTCCAATCCATTAAGGTCAATTGCTGCAGATATCGCATGTCTACTACATTCATACATATCATCTCTCTTGTTGGTCTTCTAATTCCAGTTAGTGACTCCAGTTGTTTGTAATTCTGCCGGTATATTATATCTCCTCTGTTTCCTTAGTCTCCCACGTAGTCTACTCCATTTAATTTGTTGTTGTTGTTGTTGCTTACTCAGGTTTAATTGTTATTTTGCCCTTCTTTATATATATATATATATATATATATATATATATTTATATATATATATATATATATATATATATATATATATATATATAATATATATATATATGATAGAGCACAACTCTTCTGATCCAGCACCTTCTGCAGTCTGCTTTTGTTTCAAACATAGAGGTTTTACCTTTCCTTTGGAGTAAATCAGGCAGATCCAGAGAGATCATGGTGAATAGACAACATATGATCTCGACAATACTGTCCAGGCTTTGTGCTATGGAGAGGACAATGGTTCTGAAGTCCCGTGCAATACCTGTTGAGGACTCGCCATGACCTGTGTGTCCTATACCCGCTCACAGCGCGATAAAAAACACTTTCGTCTGGAAAGACGGAATGAATCATATATATGTGTGTATATATATATATATATATATATATATATATATATATATATATATATATATATATATATATATATATATAAATATATATATATATATACACCCCCCCTCCCCCGCGACTATTGCTGTCTATTATGTTTGTTATTCTTGTTCATGTTTGCCACACTGGCTTGCTTTCAGATTGTATCTACCGAATAGAATAGAAGAGGTGCAGTGATCGCTCAGATGAGAGTTCGGAGGAAGTTCGCAGCTGGTGGTGTAGTACTAGTGCTGCTGATTGTAATACTGCTGCTGTTGTCTGCTACAAGTCAGAATGGTAAGTGCCTCAATGGAGCGTTTGTGTGGCTTCTTTATTTGACTTGTTGATATGATAGAGAGAAAGAAAGAATGAAATTAAGGAATGAAGAATGGGAGAGGGAGGAAGAAAAGACAGAATAAAGAGTAAGAGGGAAGAAAGAATTATGGGAAAGAAAGAGAGGATGAAAGACCAAGGAGAAAGAAACAGAAAGAAAGGAAAACAGAAACAAAGGAAGGATAGAAAGAAGGAAGTAAAGAAAGAAAAAACATAAAGAAAAGAGAAAGAAATAAAAAGACAAAAGGAAAAAACGAAAGGTAAAAAGAAATCAAGAGGGAAAGAATGAGTTACGATAGCACATTCTAGCACTTAGGATATATCACCACCCTGTTTAAGAAAATGAAAAGAGGAGGTTGGACAAGCGGATAGATTCACAAAGAAAGAATGAAAGAAAAAAAAAGAAAGAAAGGAAGAAGGAAAAAAAGAAGGAAAGAAAGAATATGGACAGGCAAAAAAAAGTTACTATAGCACTCTGTTTTTTTAAAATACATCACACTCACCTTCACCCAGTGTTGAGAAAATACAGGAAATAAAAAAAAATTAAAAGAAAGAAGAAAGAAGGATTGACTGAAACAAATAATTAGTATAGATCACGCCATCAGTAAGCATTCTTCACATCCCAGTTCAAGAGTTGTGTACATCCTCTGGATCATTTCTTCAGAATATGTCAGTGTGTTGGAAAATGAGTGGGTTGACAGACTGGATGGTTCTACGCCACTGGATGGTGAATCCGATACTTGACAAACAGGGCATATATCATCATGGTCTAGAAAGAATGGTACCAAGTTGACTAGAGTATCTGACCAAAGTATCCGACCAAGACTCAGTGCTCAGAGGAAAGTGGAGATGAACAAACTGTTATGTTATATAATGTTAAGTTATCACAGTCGCCGTCTTTGCACATTGGGAATTCCTATATGGGCTCCGATGCAGCAGCCGTTCCAAGGTATCTCTACTCCCTTTTCTTCCAAAAGATGTTGGTTATTGTTGTACTCTTGTTATCTCCATGTATAAACACTATGGGCATAAAGAGCACTTGTTGATATTATTTCATATAATGTTTATTCCATCTGAAAGCAACCAGGTATATAGGTCTAGGGTGCTGTAATCAACTATTGTTGGCGGAATCTATCGTCGCCTGGAGATCCCCTATATCCTTCCAAATAACTTACAGGGCTCGAATTAAATAAGTCTAGGGGAATTATAACGGTCCCTGAGTTCTGGAAAATAAAGGAAGGAAAATACAGAAAGTTAAATGAATAGGGTGAATCCCCGGAAATTTCCTAAAGAAATTCAGAAAACAATCAAAGTCAACTTTGTTAATTTAACTCAAATCAACTTCAATGAACAATCTTTAGTCTACCCAAGAAGTTAAATTTGATAGGATGAAATCGATAAATGGAGTTTCTAAAATAACAACTGTATTGAATAAATATTGTTAGGAATTTAACAATTT
>CAJHNH020008146.1:20000-198396 GCA_905116865.2 Candidula unifasciata | reverse complement strand
TAATAGTTCATCATACACCACAAAGTTTCACAAATAGTCAATAACACTCAGCTTTACGATATACGGGATGTGTCCAAATGCAGCTTCTCTGGGAGGAATGTACAAAGCTCTGACTGCGACTGTTATAGTCCTCGCCTAACTGCGACATTCATCCGTGAGATCTCGGTTGTTCATTCTATACCGTCTGGTTCCCAATTCACAAGGGAACAGCTCACGATCCACAGGTAACAGTGATGGTGGTTCACAATCCACAGGTAACAGTGATGGTGGTTCACAATCCACAGGTAACAGGCATACAGGAAACGGGAATACGGGAACCTGCGGAATACATTATTCAGCCCTGTGTTGAGCATTATGTCGACACATCTGGAGCAGGTGGAGGTGTTGCGGTGTCTGTGGTGTTTGTCAGAGTTAAAGGAAAGAAAGAGCAAGGTTCATATGTTGTCTTTCTCTACAAGTAAATCAAAATTATACATCTCCACCATATTATAATATGTTGGTTTATACCAATCTAATTTATGGCACGATCATATAAAACTTGACATAATTAAGCGGACACACATTCGCCTGCGGATTGGACAGTTATTAGTTCGAGTCTCAAAACCCAGGTCGACTTCGCCTTAACGGACACCAGGTATAGTAATGGGAAGTAAAGGCGGCAGGTGTGATGTTGACCACATCAACACCCAGGTACCAATTGGTCTATAACACATAGGCCAACCCTATATGCCCACAATGCTGACGACTTTCACTCAAATCATGTGTTGCATAATCTAATAACATAAACAATGTAATGTATACCCAACTGATGATACCACATGGCACAGGATAATGGTGTCTACTATAAGATCTTTACGCAAGTAGACCGAATGAATATAAGAGTGACAGAGGGAAGAAGGGTTCGCTATTGAATAGTCCTAACGGGGAATATTAACTTTAAGAACGTCATAATATGTAAGGACTAGTGAATTGTCCAACTGACAAGTATCAAGGTTTATGAAGTTACGGAATATTTATACAATGGTAGAATATAGAATAGTAGGATCTCAATAAAATATTTTAGGATACAGCTAAGGCTTATAGGGGATCTCAGCTACTCCCTACCATTATAAATCTCACCTGAAATCGTATATGGTATTATTATTATTGTTGGTGTTAGGCCAATGGTATGGCTGGCAATCGTTCTGTGTTGTGACGAAATTAGATCTCCTAGTAACACCACAAAACGTCATAAATTATGTGCGCCTTCGTACCTTTTTATTCTTTTAGCGTCTATGTTTAAATATATTTATTTTACGTGCGCAATTCTTTTAACTAAAACTTGCAATTAACTCTTGCCGGACTGAAATATTTCTCCCGTTTTGTCACAGGTGCCTAAGTTGAGATGCCATTGAATCTCCCCTCGAGTGATATGCTGCATACACTCGCAGTCGTGCATTATTTAACGCTCGGGAACACTTGCCCCCTCAGCAGTAAACACCGCTGTGACTATCTCGAAGAGTCGACAATAACGACATGTGACAGGCCACATAAACTTTAATATCATTCACATAAAGTTGCACGTCACAAGATAAAAATGATAATGTATATAAGATAATTAGAGTCTAGCATCTTCACTGACGATTGCAACAACTTTTACACATTCCGTCGATCATGCCATCAAAAGCTAAAACAAACCTCAAACGGTCTCCCACTAACTTCAATAAAGCAACATCCCTACTACAACATCCTCATTAAGAAAACAGATCGCACAGCCTTTCCGCAAACCCATGGAAAACGTCTGACTTAGACAGTTACCCCAATCTCTACTGACTACTAATTCTGTACTCTGGATTAATGCAACCCAAAATTCAGTACGGCGCCTTATAATTAAATGCACCTGTTCTAGTAGTATAATACATTCTCACGTACTACATACATTTTTTTAAATAGTTTATGCTCTAAGAAATAACCATTCCCATTACCACAGTATAATTAGCCATATGAACTAGTTGACATAAAATAGACATACTCCTCACATCAATATTCTACATGTTATCTGGAATAAATTACACATTGTCACACCCAACTCTCGTTCTCACTAAATTCTGTCAGTCTCAGGGGGTTGTCACATCGCATGCCCTTGAAATTGTATAACCAATAAGAAAAGTCAAGAAAACATAACTGCCAAACAAGCAGTCCGCAGCTAAAGTACCCAAAAGGGAAGCCAACTATCTTTAGTGTGCTCTGACCACTAGAAAAATGGGGGCGAATCTATTGCTCGATGGCTGGGAGTCGTGTGAAAGAGTGTTACGCATCACACGTTGCATGGGACTGAAAGAACTGTCGTCTTCCTGTTATTTACATTTTATGCCTCACCCAGATAGGACTGCAACAGTTATGGTATCTCCTGTCTTGACATTGAAGCCATCATAGACTTGCTTCACCAAGCTTAACTCCTAGGTTACACAGTCATGTTAGCATCAGAGATTCATCATTATCACCCCAACCTAGTCCGTACAGCGTGGATGATATTATGTCCATGCTTCTTCTCGTTTGCATTGGTGCATTACTTACCAGCAGTCTCGTTATACTTTGGTATTATGAGACTGCAGCTGGTACCACTAGTAATCATGACCCAGCATGACCCCTAAAATTGGGCGACGAATACTTTACTTATAAGAATGCCTGCGTGCTGTAAATCTTTATACTCTTGTGTTAGGGATAGTTTCTCCATGATTTTGGAGTGTTACAAGCGCTGGCGTGCTGAGATATACAAGACGCGATATCAACGGCATTGCGGAATACCCCTCTGACCTTGTGCGAAGTCACGGGGCTCAGAAGATAACTTAGCACTCTCAGTTATTACATCAGGCATTGAGGTTATACCTTAGAGTAGCCACATACAAGAAATGCTTTCTTCGTGGAACCCTGGAAGAGTTTGGGAGCTCCAGGCCAAGAGGAAAGTCATGGATAACTCAGGCTAATCAGGTAGTCTGGTAATCTTAGTTTCAAAGCAAACGGGTCACCCCATAGTTGCTCCGCTCCTGTGCCAACGAAAAACACACTGAATGTTTATCACAGTCCCTTGTGGAAAGATTGACAAACTGTTGTCTCAGACTTTGTACTAACAAATACACACATTAAAACCAGACGGTAGCCATCCGAAGTCCTAACGCAAACAGTCCGACATTAGAAATGCAGTTCATCATTGATGGACCATCAGATCAGCAGTTGCACACGCGATCAGGTTTAATCGCATAATTGCGCCACCAATATTACGACAACAGGCATCGCGCCATTTTCTGAATCTACAGTTTACACCACCACGTTGGTCTCAGTCGAAAAACAGTCCACATGAAATCCGCAGCTCACAGTGTCACACCATGCACTCAACTCAGAAGCTGGGCGACAAAACTATATATTTTAGTCTACAAATGGAGCAAAAATGCAAAGACCACCGTCTAGCAAAAGCAAAAGATTTGCCGCGGCATAAAACAGTGACCGTGCCTAGCGTCCATTTTGACCGGAAGTCAGACAGAAAAGACAGCCAGGCAAATATGCATGCTTGAGAAAAGTGGACAAGGAGAGGAATAAATCAAAATAATACCAGGAGGAAAAACCCCGCATTATTGTAATACCGTTCCTTTGGAGTAAGTAATCAAGATAGGACGAGAGAAGGATTTTGCTGCACGGGCAGCTTAGTATCTTACAAAGCTCTCTACGCTTTGTTATTTGGAGAGGAGAAACTTATTCCCATGCCATGTTAATGACGATGATGTTGAAGATAATGATGAAGATAATGATGCTGATAATGGTTGATGATTATGATGATAATAGTGAGTGATGGTTGTGAAGAAGAAATTTATTTTGTTGCGGATGATGTTAAGTATAATGACAGTGTTTTTTGTTTTGTTTTAATTATGATAATTATAGTGATTTTGATGATAATGATAATGATGAAAGTGAGGAATAATGATGGTTATGAGAAAGATATTGATACTGTTGCTGATGATGTTAGTTATGAGGATAGTGGTGATATTGTTAGTAATGATTGTAGTGATAACGAGCATAACGATCATGATTAAGATGTTGAAAATGATGTCTGTGAAGGTGATGTTGATGAGGATGATGGCCGTGAAGATGATGATGATCTTGGTGATGTCTAAGATGGCTCTGAAAATGATGATGATCTTGGTGATTTCTATGATGGCTCTGAAGATGAAGATGATCTTGATGATGTCTAAGAGGGCTCTGAAGAAGATGTTGATGACCAGTAAAATATTGACTGTGCCTTCTCTCTCACGGGAGTCCCCGTGGCAGGGAGGCTAGTAGCGCGCCGTGGATCGGAAGGTCGTGGGTTCGCTCCCGGCTTTTCTTAAAAAATGACCTTGGTTCCCAGGTCGACCCAACCTTGAGTGGGTACCGGGTGCTGTCCCGGGAAGTAGAGGCGGTCGGCGTGATGCTGACCACATTACCCAACTTGTGCCGTTGGTCTATAAAATATAGGTCTAGCCCTATATGCCCTATACGCTTAAAGGCGTGGAAAAGGGTCCTTTACTTTACTTTTTTTTTTTTAACTTTTTTCTCACAGCCACCGTCACAACTGAGGACACCCAACTGGAACAGAAGCTGCTTGATCTTCAGGATAAGCTGCACAAGGCAGAACATTTGAACAGGCAGCGGGAAAACGAGATGTATGCCCTCCTGACTAGGATTGATAGTGGAGGCAATTTGTCTGCTGCGTAAGTGTCTCCTCCTCCTCCTCCTCATCCTTCTTCTTCTTCTTCTTTTTCTTCTTCTTCTTCTTCTTCTTCTTCTTCTTCTTCTTCTTCTTCTTCTTCTTCTTCTTCTTCTTCTTCTTCTTCTTCTTCTTCTTCTTCTTCTTCTTCTTGTTTTTTTTTGGGGGGGGGGGGGTGGGGTGTGAAATTGATTGTTGGTTTATATCAGTATGGTTTCTGGTTTGGGTAACCATGGTCTGTGATTTGGGTAACCATGGTCTGTGATTTGGGTAACCATGGTCTGTGATTTGGGTAACCATGGTCTGTGATTTGGGTAACCATGGTCTGTGATTTGGGTAACCAACCAGGAAGGCTAACCGAGGCGACAAATACCTAAATATGTCGGATGTGTCAGCTGTTTAGTGCCAGTATCACATCGAAAGAATAAACGGGCAGCTACGCAAGTACGCCCTCTGATGAATGCAGATTTGTTTAGCTATTGTCTTTGATTTAGGTAATGACGGTCTTTGATTTAGAAACAGTAGTTTAGAAAAAAAAAAGTATACTGGTTGAGACTAGATATATGTGGGTGTTTCTTAATTTATAAATGTATGCATGTGTGTGTGTGTGGTTGTGTGTGTGTGTGTATGTATGTGGTTATATGAAAGTATATTTAGATTTTTTTACATATTAAGTATGTGTGTGTATTTATGAATGTATGTTGTAATTGTGTGTGATAGTATATGAGTGTATGTGTGATTGTGGGTGTGTGTGTATATATAATGTATGCAAGTATGTATGTATGCAGGTATGCATATGTGTATGTAATATCTGTATGGGTGATTGTATATGTGTGTATGTATGCATGCATGTGTGTGTATGTATATGTAATGTGTGTGGGCATGTATGTATGTATGCATGTATGTATGTATCTATGTGTGTATGTATGCATGTTGGTGGGTGTATGTGTGCATATTTAACTGTGTAAGTATGTGTGTATATTTAGGTATGTATGTATGTGTGTAAAGATGTGAGTGTACGTATAAATGTGTGTATATATGTATGTGTGTGTATGTTTTCATATGAGTGTAAATGTGTGGTTGTGGGCATATGTTGGTGTCTGTACATGTGATTGTATATGTGTGTATGCATGGATGCATGAATAGGTGTGTATGTATGGATTGTGTGTGTGTGTGCATGAATATCCATAAATGTATGTGAGTGTGTGTTTTCTGTTTGTGCATCTATGTCTATGTATGTGTATGTATTTTATGTTTATGTATGTATGTAGATGCGTGTGTGTATGTATTGCGTATGTCTGTATATGAGTTTGCATGTATGAGAACGTAAGGGTATATATATGTGTGTGTGAGTGTGTACGATTGTGTACACACGATGTGTGTATGCTGTATTCTATAATTAATATTTCTTTATTATATCCATAACATGCATTATTGATAACAGGCACTGGTACTCTGAAAAATGAGTGCTCAGAAGGGCCGAATGTCAGACGGGCCTGCGTGCCCAATTTGTAACCCTTCGAAAATAAAGTTCGTTCGTTCGTTCGTTCGTTCGTTAGATAGACTGCAAAGCTATATCGGCCAGTAAGAGACGGGTGGCCCTAACTTTGCCTCACAAATCTCTGAGACCTAAAAATTACATGTCTGGCTTGGCCCCAGAATTTTACTGGTCAGAGTGATTCAGTCCTGTGATATTTCGTTTGCCTGAGTGTGAATATTTGTCATGTATATCCACAAGAGTGTGTATGTATATATATGTGTGTGTGTGTGTGTGTGTGCATATGCGTACATGTGTATGTGTGAATGTAAATGCTTGTGTGTGTGTGTGTGTGTGTGTGTGTGTGTATGAAAAAAAATGTGTATATGTGCGTGTTTATGTATGTTTGTCAAACTCTTTACCCAGCGAGAACATACCCTTAGACCAGTGATTCCCAAACTGTGCGATGCGGCGCCCCGGGAAGCTAGCCGCGACTTCTTCACGGAAGCGCCGCGAAATATTCGAAGATACAAGAGTTTTATTTGTTTCGATCTCTTACATACGAAAAGTCGGACTTTTACTTAGGTTAGGGCGCCGTGGACAAAGTTTAATTGAAAAAAAAAGTGCTGCGAATAAGAAAAGTTTGGGAACCACTGCCTTAGACTAATAATATTCTAGTTACATGCAAGATGAGATTAAAATATTAAATACCCATAAAATAAAACAATAAATCCTCGGGTTTCAAACAAATATTCTGAGGACTTTAGAGGACATGAGAAAAAAAGCTCTTGAGTTTGAAAAACAGACAGAAGCGGTTGAAGATCTCAGATCGATTGGGGAGACAGGGCAGGAATTCAGCAACCGTATTTGGATAAGTCGAGCAACATAAAATAAAAAGTGATGGCTGGAAAGAGAAAATACTCAACAAAGAAATGTGTTGCTTCGAAATGCAGTACATCTAATATTATCATCATCATCAGTGACTTGTTGATAAGCTTATTGGTTCATTACTCGCTCATTCATACGATCTTCTTCTTGCTCCTCTTCTTCTTCTACCCCCTCCTCCTCCTCCTTCTTCTTCTTTTGCTGCTGCTTGTTCATCATTCCGAGCCATTGGGGTTCATTGCCATTCATCCACCGTCTTATGTATACAACAAAGTTCACTTCCTTCGGCTAGCCACTTAATGGAATTCAACATCTCCCCATGTCCTATTTGACGGACAACTGCGTACTATTCCAGAGGAGTTTAGTGCTTCTATGCAGTAGCTGGTCTTCTGAGCCGATAACAGTAAACCCGGGATTGCCACAGGGCTCTCCATTATCTGCAGTCCTTCTGAATTTCTGTATAGTCACGTGGTGGGAGTCACATTGATATTTTGTCTGGGCAGTTCGGGTGTATTTGGGAATTAGCAGGCAGATAGGCTGGCTAGAATGGCTTCATTTGGGTGTGTACTGTAACTGCACAAGGCATGGGTGATTTCAGATCTATAGAACAAGGTAATAAGGGAAATAGAAGATAGTGAAAATCAGTACCTGGAGAGAATGATACAGCGAGGAGTGGCTGTGGGCGCCAATCGCGACTCGGTGGGAAGGCAAGACGACTAGTCAATCAGATGGCAACGGGTACCCTCAGTATGAAAAGTATGTTGAGAAGGGAGATGGAGCTAATGTGAGCTTGACCTGAATGCTGTTATGTCGAATCTTTACCCAGAAGAAGATGAAATGAAGTGTAGTGAGTTCACAGTGAGCTCAAGAGGAAAAAACCCATCAGTGAGGTATATGATGCCTTTGTTGTTACAACCAGCCGCCTTACAGTGGAAACTGTGACTGAAACAAGTGCATTAGCACGGCTGGGTTCTCAAGAGTTCACATACGCATGCATACTTAGCGACTCAGTGAACTGATTGAAAAAATCATCAAACAAGAATAGATTGTGTCATTAAATACTTCTGGCGGGTCATGTGGGTGTTGGAGTCAGTGCGCATGCAGAGTCATGCAGACACTGCGGTTGCTATGGCTGGTCAGTTACTGGACAGAAGCGATGTTATCAATGCTACTTACCTCAAAGACAAATATTCTCTAGGGCATGACTCCGCATCCCAGTCCAGGCTGATTAGGGGGGTGGGGGGGGGGGGGGGTTTGACTGAGTACAACTTGGAGCTGCAAGACATGAACATTTTCCAGAAGGGGATAAGTTAGTTAGTTAGTTGCGTATCCTGTACAGGACGTTGCAGAACCAACCCCAGCATTTTTTGTCTGTTGTGGTTTTTCTAGACAAATTTACGTCCAGTAGTTTGCCATTGCTTTCTAGGCGGTTGGTTTCTCGATATCACTGCCCAACCCAGCGCAAGGCGCAAGGCCCGCAGCTGAAATCGATGCCGGCACCCTGGCATTATGAAGCTCGTTCGCAACGCCTAAGCCACAGACGCCGACAAGGGGATAAGAGGTTTCATTAATCAACACAGAACAGGCATCGTCAGTAGTTCGATACTTGTGGAGCTTTTGAGATTCGAGCACCTGTAGATCTGTCTGGATTGATGCAATGATAATCCTGGCTAATTACTAATCTCCATTGTCTTCTTGGTCTGCTGTCACGCGATGTCCGCAGTTTAAAAGAAAATATCAAAAATAAAAAATACACGATATCTGATATCATCATTATCATGTGTCTTGTCTGTAAGCATAGGTGATTCTGACTCGCCATCTTACACGATCACCTGAAGTAAATAAAAAAGCTCCCGTTTCCAGGCCCTTAGGCTTAATGGGAATACAGGGCTAGACCAGTATTTTTATGGGCCAATCAGTACTTGGTGGGCGATGTGGTCAGCATCATGCCGGCCGCCTTTACTTCCCAGGCTGCACCTGGTACCCACTCGAGGCTGCTTCAACCTGGGAGTCTAAGTAATTAAAAAAAAAAAAAACAGTCCGCCTTCGTCAGGACGCGAACCCACGACCTTCCGATCCGCAGGCGGACGTCTGGCCGCCACTGCCACGACGACTTTCGCCAGGATTAAACAGATAATATCAGTTAGTGGAATGCATTACAACAATTGCAGCAAAGCTAACTAACATGATCAATTTCGTTGTCCATAAACATAAACGACCATGGCTTACCAGCTGTCACCATCTCTGAAGTTATTGATCAGTGTTCCTCAGGGGCGCTGACACAAAGAAAACAAATAATAATAACAATACTAATAATAATACAGTCGAGTCCACGTAAGTCGAACTCTGATAAGACGAATTTCACGTAAGTCTACGTGGTCGGCTTGGTCTAGGCCTTTATCTTTGTACGAAGGGACGAGGACAGAGTTCCGCTTAAAGTGGTTGGAAAGAGGAGGGCGCGAAAGATTCCTGATCCCTATGTTGAGACACGCCTGGTTTTCTTGGGTGTGATTCATGTAGGTTATGATCATCATCATGTAGCAGGTCCTTTGCAGAACGTCGCTTTCATCACTGTCTGCCTGAAAGAAACTCGGTCTCTCGCCAGTTCTTCCGCCTTATGTACTTTCATACTCTAAGAGTCACTTATATCCTGTGCTCATCTTCGTGTCGATCGGCCCCTACCCCTCCTTCCTGGTACCATGCCTTCTGCTATAACCTTTTTCATTCCGTCGTGACGCTTGATATGACCAAAATATTTCAGCTTCCGAGACAGGATGCTGTCTATTAGCCAATCTTCCTTGACGTTCAGATCTTTAAAGATGTCAGTATTTCTCCTCTTCTTTGTCCAAGATATGCTGCCTCTTTCCATAGCATTTCAGCTCAAAGGTCCCTATTCTCTTTCTTATTGACTGGGAGATAGTCCACGACTCAAATACGTATATAGCCACAGGTAAGATGCATGCTCTCAAAATTCTAATTTTGATCTCCTTGGTTACGATCAGTGTAAGGAAATACGCTCATTTACTGAGAAATTCATCTGCCAAGGCAGTGATGCGTGGTTAATCGAGGAGGCAAGGGGGAACTTGAGCGTTTAATTGAGATAATCAGCAGGGCTTGAACATCATTATAGGGCCCTCGGGTAAATCACCACATCAGACCCAGCCTACTTAACCATTTGCAGGAATAAAAATGTAAATTACCAATAAAATAATTGGCTATTTATTAGTACCTTCATTAAAGTCAGTATTCTGGCATAAAAACATACAAGCCTAAAGTAGGTCAGATTAATCACATGCTGTATCCGCAGTGGCGCTGCGTGGTCTCGAGGCATTGTGTCCGCCTTGAATGCTAGAGGTTCTGGGTTAAATCCGCGGCTAGGGCTGTGATTTTTTTCACGTGGACTTGGACTATTTTCCATGGTCTCTGGGTAGTGAAATCGGACTCCGTTGTGCCTTGCTGCTCACATAAAAAAAATCTCTTGGCAGTTGGAAATCGAAAAAGTAGCCTAACGGCGCAAAATTTGGAGTTAAAAATCTACCGAAAGTATTTAAAGATTCTCGCCGGTGCTACAGAGCCTGTGCACTATGCTGAGCTTCTTCAATTAGACTTGAGTTAGAAGAAGAACTGAGCACTTATGGGTTACTACCTGTCTGCCATGTTGTTGATCCGTTGTTCAAACCTTAAACCTGTATCCACAGTAACGGTTGGCTGCACTCTGCACACTTGACGTGAATGTACACTCTCTCAGACTGCTATTCGTCCAGCCATCTCTTAATGTTGTGCTCCCATTTGTATCGTTGTCTACGTCTTGCTCTCTTGCTTTCGACTTTTCTTACATCATGTTTTTTTAAGTAAATTTTTCTTTTATTTGGTCATAATATTTCAATTGTCTTTATTTATTTTGTCCATCATTTATTCTGTTGCACTAGAACCTCCGTATTTTATTTTGTTGTTTATTTCCTTGACGTACGACATAATCTTCTGTATGTTCTCCAGAGACTCATTTTGATTTTCTAGTTGCTTGTTCACTGTCAGTGTTTCTACACCATACACTAGGGTTGAGTTTACATAACATCTGAGAATTTCCATTTTTAATGTGCAAGGTAAACCAGTTCAAACATTTGGACAATGTAATTTAAACATTGTTATTGAATAATAAAAAAGATTAGTGTTGAATTCTGAAATGGGCGTAGATTAACTTGATATGCCCCTGTGGCGGCTTGTAACTAAAGATTAGGGGGATGCAGATTCCGAAAAATTTGTAGTCAGTATTCTAATATTGAGTAAAACGAAACAAACATTAAAACACACACACAAACACACACACACACTCTCTCTCTCTCCCCTCCCTCCCTCTCTCTCTCCTTCTCTCTCTCTCTCACTCGCTCACTTTACACTTGAACACAGGGTCTTCACTGAGCGAGCGACAGGGTTCTGTCTTATGGGGGTGTAGACTCTTATCTCTGACATGTGTTGACATGTACACAACAGCCAAACACTGTGTTACTGAAACTATAAACACACAGTTCCATACATGAATTTTTGTAAAATGATCCTGCACTAAGAGAGTAGTACTAAAATTAGTCTTAAGGGTTATTTAGAAAAAAAAAAGCATTCAGAAATAATCAAAGAAAAAGACACATGTGAATGTTATTGATAATATTCAGTGACAATGGGTGTGTTGCAAGTTTTCTCTTTCTTATTCACGAGCTGACCGCTCATTGGTCCTTCATATAATTATCAAGCGTGTCCAAATGTTGAGCTGTCCTTGAGTTCATGTTTAGTGTCTTTACTTCCTCTTTTTCCTCTTTCGTTCGCTTTAAATATATTATGTTATATATATATATATATATATATATATATATATATATATATATATATATATATATATATATATATCTAGTGTTGTATAATATGATATCTGTGCTGTGTTTGTCCCTAGTAGCGATGTTGTATGTATTTATGTAAGTTGTACCCCACTAGGACATCACACAGAGCGATAATCACCGGATGACATAAAGTGCCACCATGCGGATGAGGATCATCCGTTGAGAGATCCCAGAAACCGTGTTCAGCCGTTAGACCATATGTATGGCCCGGCTTTATTTAGGGCCCCCTGCAAAAGCCAGGGTGGGGCTTCAAATAACAAAAAATTGGATCCCACATGGGGACTGTAAAGCATATATATTGATGCAGCGGTGTTTCTTATGGCCAGCACTTAGTGCCTGGCTGTGTAAATTTATTATAGAGGTAGGGGAAAGGCATATCTTGAGCCTTAGTCTTTAGCGCTGCATAGGTAGTGCAGTCACCATGCACCGAGAAGGGTAGGATTTTACGCATATAGTGTAATGAAGGCTCATGTTAGCATTCCTCCTCCGACACCCAGTGACTCGAAAGAGTCACTTTCCTGATGCCAGTCCAGCAGGAACAAATCCCTGAAACCATGTTCAGCTGTGTTTTGAGTTATTGAACAACGGATCAACATCATGGCACACGGGTAGTAACCCATAAGTGCTTCGTTCTTTTTTAAGTCAAGTCTGAGTCCAAAGAAGCTCAGCACAGTGCACAAGCTCTGTAGCACCGGCGAGGATCCTGAAATACTTTGATTAAATTTTTTACTTCAAATTTTTGCCCGGGCAGCGCCGTAAGGCTACTGTTTTCGATTTCTAACTGCCAAGGAATTTTGTTACATACGCAGCAATGCACACAGGCGTCCGGTCTCACTACCCAGAGACCAGGGGGGATTACTAGAAGTCCAAGTCCACATGAAAAAATCCCAGCCCTTACCGGGGTTTGAACCCGGAACCTCTAGCACTCGAGGCGGTCACCATGCCTCGAGACCACGCAGCTGCCTGTTCAGCTGTGTAAAACATTTACATATATATTAGGACACCTGGTGCTGCAAAAATGTAACCTGCTGAATGTCCTGTATTAGTTGATCGAGGTTCCAGCGAGTCACCTCATAACTGTTCCGTTCTTGTGTCACTAGAAGTCGCTCAAAATTATCTTCGCTGCCGTGTTTGAAAACTAGCGAAAAAGAGAGAAGACCCAGCGAGATCTAGCAGCACAATGCAGATGTCCTGTGTAGAAGTTTATCTTACACAAACCAAACTAGTGCCTGAGATGCTTATGCTTTGATTAATTTTTGTGGTTTAGCCTTAACAGAAGCACCCTGCTGGACATCAAAGCTAGCCTACAGATGCCAGGTATATATTCTTACCTGCCTCACCTGACAGGACACCCAGAGCATCTTATTCCTGCCATCAAATTGTCCAAAGGCAGACAAGGAGGTATGTACAAAGTGTCTTGCGTTCACATGTCTGTCTGTCTACAGAGTCGTTTGGCATAAGTCACAAGTTATTACGGAATACTTGTGTGCTGGCCTGAAGGTTTCGGATTCGAATCTAGACCAAAACAGTTTTTGTTTAATTATTGACATTGGTACAATAATAAGAAGAAACTCCACAGGGGAGCTTGTACAGCAGGAGTCTACCAATCATCAGTAGAAGTAATCTCTCGTCCACACATGTTTCGGCCCATGAGTTCTTAGACATTTTCAGAGAGTGGGCCCAGCTGAGTTAATGAGGCTCAGAGTTGGTTTCCCCTGCTACACGTATTACCGGATGTTCTCGGATAGGGACAAGGCGAATTTGGTGACTTTGCAAAAGGTACTGTGAGATACGAAGTCGTTGCGGTAGCATAATTAGAGCGGTTAGCTTACCTGGGCGACCAAGTAGCAAGCTTACAGTTGGTTTATCGGACACATGTTAGACTTTGTTGGCAGCTGGCAGAGGGACACTGGCAGACAATTCGGGCACGATGCCCCCCCCCCCCCCCACCCCCACGACGTTTAACCTAAGTTAAAAGCAACCTAAACTTCGGCAGCTTAACTGTTAAAGAAAAATACCGCTTTAATTATGGGCAAGTTTAAAAAAGAAGCCGCTATCCGTGAAGCAAGCAGTTTTCAAACAGCACCTTTTGTCTGTCTGTTGGCCAAATTGCAACGCAACCTGGTCAGCAGACGGCAAATAACCCACCATTTTGTACAAATAGTGAGAGTTCCTATGTTACATATACAGCATCCAGCAAAGAGCAGACATTAAATTATGGTTTAAACTCGGGGTGGTCTGGTAGTCTGGTAGTCTTAGTTTCAGCTTCATAGCAAACGGGTCACCCCATCTTTGCTCCGCTCCTGTGATAACGAAAAACACACAGAATGTTTATCACAGTATTAGAAATCAATTTTAATCACATACGGGCACCACAACACTGCACGACAGGCATCGCGCCATTTTCTGAATCTACAATTCACACCAACACGTTGGTCACAGTCGAAAAAACATTCCAAATGCAATCCGCAGCTCACAGGGTCACGCCATGCATTCAGCTCAGAAGCTGGGCGACAAAACTATATCCAGTCTACAAATGGAGAAAAAATGCATCGGCCACCGTCCGGCAGAAGCAAAAAAATTGCCTCTGTTTCGAACAGTGCCGCTGCCTAACGTCTATTTTGACCGGAAGTCCGGTTTAAACTCAGGGGGTGGGGGTGATATTGATAGAGCTGAATTGACGAGACGAGTTTATGGGGAATTAATGTTTATCCGGTGCACATATATTTAGGTGGCATTCACAGTTGAAATCTGGTGTGAAAAAAGAAGATGATAAAGTTAGTTCAAGACACTAGGTTTCTTTTTGTAATGATAAACTTATGGCCAGAGTTAGAGAACGGATGCTTAGAGATCGGTTTCTTACTGAGAGGATGATGGCAGACAAATCGTTGTTAACAACGAGACCATGAGAAAATTGGTTCAATTTTAGTAAAGAATCTGGCAAGAGAAATGTCGCTTCCAGTCTGTGCCACATTCTTTTGTCTGGTGACCCAAAACGGAGTCGTAATGAGTAAACAAAAGATATCATTAAAGTTTTTCACAGAAATAAAATACAAATTTAACTGAAGCAGAGGCTGAAACTTCGTGTTGTCGCTTTGATACCACAAATAAGTGCCAAAATGCTCAGTGGAAGTCATCATCATCGCCATACGGCAAAGAAATTTGTCAGAAAAAGTCAAAAACGAAGACAATCTTAGTTTTTTTCTTTTCTTCCCACAACCGCAAGGGAATTTTTCAGGAAACAAAATGTGTGTCCCGATTAATTAGTTAAAAAAAAAAAAAAAACTCGTAACAACGTGACCCAGTCACATCGCATTCATACCGACTTCTGTTGCACGTCTTATCATTAGCTTTAATACTGAGAAGGCCATTACCATGCAAACTTGATTACCTAGCTGTACTTACTTGTTGAGGGGCAGGGGCCGACCGATGCGAAGATGGGCACAGGATATAAGTGACTCCTTGAGTGTGAAAGTGCATGAGGCGGGAGAACTGGCGAGGGACCGAGTTTCTTTCAGGCAGACTGTGATGAGAGCGCGTTCTGCAAAGGACCTGCTACATGATGATGACTTACTTTTTAGTCAGCATTAATAATTCTTGCAGTCCCTCGTGGCATCTCCATTGTTCTGCACCAATAAATGCAACTTTTATCCAGTATTGATCAGCGCCACCCGGTTTCCAGAAACCTGGATTAACATGCGTCCTTGGAGGCCATGGTTGACAAGAAAACAATCGGGTGCACACATTTCAAAGGCAGACTTGAACTGAGATCGATTAATGATACCAGCCGTATTCATACCTGGACGGTAGATTTGACCTGAAGTATCTTACAGGGAAGGTCTATAAATATGGGCTTTCTATTGTGTAAACACCCGCTTTCATGTTGAATTGCCGTCAAACGTTTGTTATTTTTGTTGATTCATGCTTTACTTAGCAACTCTGATGTGCTTTTGTTTTAAGGAAAACATTTGCCTTGTGGTGTTTGCTAGAACAGTGCATCTTTTTGTCCCTCTTCTCCCCATCTTCCTCCTTATTTCTTCTTGTTCTTGTTCTTCTTGTTCTTGTTCTTCTTTTTCTTCTTCTTCTTCTTCTTCTTCTTCTTCTTCTTCTTCTTCTTCTTCTTCTTCTTCTTCTTCTTCTTCTTCTTCTTCTTCTTCTTCTTCCTCTTCTTCTTCTTCTTCTTCTTCTTCTTCTTCTTCTTCTTCTTCTTCTTCTTCTTCTTCTTCTTCTTCTTCTTCTTCTTCTTCTTCTTCTTCTTCTTCTTCTTCTTCTTCTTCTTCTTCTTCTTCTTCTTCTTCTTCTTCTTCTTCTTCTTCTTCTTCTTCTTCTTCTTCTTCTTCTTCTTCTTCTTCTTCTGCATCTTCATCATCATCTTCTTCTTCTTCTTCTTCTTCTTCTTCTTCTTCTTCTTCTTCTTCTTCTTCTTCTTCTTCTTCTTCTTCTTCTTCTTCTTCTTCTTCTTCTTCTTCTTCTTCTTCTTCTTCTTCTTCTTCTTCTTCTTCTTCTTCTTCTTTTTCTTTCTTCTTCTTCTTCTTTCTTCTTCTTCTTCTTCTTCTTCTTCTTCTTCTTCTTCTTCTTCTTCTTCTTCTTCTTCTTCTTCTTCTTCTTCTTCTTCTTCTTCTTTCTTCTTTTTCTTCTTCTTCTTTCATCTTCTTCTTCTTCTTCTTCTTCTTCTTCTTCTTCTTCTTCTTCTTCTTCTTCTTCTTCTTCTTCTTCTTCTTCTTCTTCTTCTTCTTCTTCTTCTTCTTCTTCTTCTTCTTCTTCTTCTTCTTCTTCTTCTTCTTCTTCTTCTTCTTCTTCTTCTTCTTCTTCTTCTTCTTCTTCTTCTTCTTCTTCTTCTTCTTCTTCTTCTTCTTCTTCTTCTTCTTCTTCTTCTTCTTTCTTCTTCTTCTTCCTTCTTCTTCTTCTTCTTCTTCTTCTTCTTCTCTTCTTCTTCTTCTTCTTCTTCTTCTTCTTCTTTTCTTCTTCTTCTTCTTCTTCTTCTTCTTCTTCTTCTTCTTCTTCTTCTTTCTTCTTCTTCTTCTTCTTCTTCTTCTTCTTCTTCTTCTTCTTCTTCTTCTTCTTCTTCTTCTTCTTCTTCTTCTTCTTCTTCTTCTTTCTTCTTCTTCTTCTTCTTCTTCTTCTTCTTCTTCTTCTTCTTCTTCTTCTTCCTTCTTCTTCTTCTTCTTCTTCTTCTTCTTTCTTCTTCTTCTTCTTCTTCTTCTTCTTCTTCTTCTTCTTTCTTCTTCTTCTTCTTCTTCTTCTTCTTCTTCTTCTTCTTCTTCTTCTTCTTCTTCTTCTTCTTCTTCTTCTTCTTCTTCTTCTTCTTCTTCTTCTTCTTCTTCTTCGTTTTCATCATCATCGCTACACATGTGAATTGATTTCCAAACAATCTTCACGCGTGTTTTAATTAGTGTATATTCTATTGGGAAAGGGGGGGGGGGGGGGGGGGGGGGGGGGGGGGTTACTCAAAATACTAGTCAAACAGAGATCAACAAAATTCGCCGCTTTAAGGAAATATTACCTGCTCAATTTGTAATTATAAAATCATAAGGATATGGGAAATATACGGCCACTTGTAAAAGTTTGTGTTGATCCGTACAGTTTTCCAGATATTTGTTAAAGTTTGAGGGCACGACTTTTGGAGTACACTGTAATAAATTGTTTGTCTAGTTGTCCTTGTAAGCGTGAAGCACCTATGCCAAGCTGTCAGCCGAGGTTCTGTTTGTCTAGTTGTCCATGTTCTTCTTCTTCTTCCATGTAAGTGTGCAGCCCTTATGTCAGGCTATCAGTCGAGGTTCCAACTTCATCACAAATGAGTCAGCCCATAATTACTCCATTTCTGTTCCAGTGAAAAACGAATGAACATGCCCACATGTCCCGTGTTGTGAAAAGTTAGACAGGTAGCTGTGCCGGCTAAATCCAACAGTTCGTAGACGCATCAGATGCATGAGACAGCCGCACAATGTGGCCATACCAAAAGTGTGTTCCTAGAATTGTAGATCACAGTTGATGGAAGAAGCAGTCACACCAACCCAGCAGGTACATACACATTACTGCATAAGACACACAGCCAGTTCTGTGTCGACCATCCACTCGCCATTTACTGAATATGCAGTTTACAACACACATCTCTACGGGACAGACAGTAAGCACGCCTCACAGTGTTGCACCATGCAGTCAGCTCGGTAGCTAGCCGAAAAACCTGATTTCGCCTTTACCTCGTTTGAAAAAAAAATCCCATCCATCTTCCAGCTCGCGCGGTTGAAACCCCAATATTTCACTTGAATACTGAGGTAGATTTGAGCAACAGAGACACAGAAACCGTACAGGTCTTGTATTATGTAATATTGCAACCACTTGAAACCCAGCCACTGTGCACATTCGTCAACTCTGTATTGTATGTTCGAATCCTCTAGGATGTGGGGATAGATGAAAGGAAGGAAGGATTGTTAAATTGATAGATGAATAAATGAATGGAAGAAAGAAAGGATAGATAGATTGATAAATTGATAGATGGATGGATGAATGGAAGTGAGTGTGGATAGATGAAAAAACAGACGGATGAATAGATGGAAGGATGGACTTGTAAATTTCTAGATCGATGGTTGTTTATATAGACAGGTGCATGTTTGGATAGATGGCTGAATGGATACATTTATAGATGCATAGGCGTATAGACGGGTGGATGAATGGAGATACAGACTGATAAATGAATGTATGGGTCAGTGGATGGTAATGCGTGTGAATTAGTGTGTGGACTTACAGGGGAAAAGATGAAGGGGGTTGAAAGCGAGAATCAGAGCGAGAAAGAGATAGATAGATAGAGAGAGAGAGAGAGAGAGAGAGAGAGAGAGAGAGAGAGAGAGAGAGAGAGAGAGAGAGGAGAGTGTATAAGAAGCATATTATTGAAAGAAAACAGGTCAGTGGGGTGTTAGTACATAGTCATTATCACCATGTAGCAGTTCGGCCTCATGTACTTTCATACTCAAGGAGTCGCTTATATCCTGTGCCCATCTTCGTGTCGGTCGGCCCCTGCCACACCTTCCTGGTACCATGCCTTCTGCTATAATTTTTTCCAAAATATTTCAGCTTCCGAGACAAGATGATGTTTATTAGCCAGTCTTCCTTGATATTCAGATCTTCAAGATGTCAGTATTTCTCCTCTTCTTTGTCCAAGATATTCTGAGAATCTTTTATAGCATTTCAGCTCAAAAGCCCCAATTCTCTTTCTAGTACATAGTATTGAAGGCAAACGTCTACAGTATTGAAGGCAACGTCTCCCCCCCCCCCCCCTTTTTTTTTTAGGTTCCTAGTTTAGAGATCGCTGATTTATTGGAAATCTTAGCCCAGCGACCGGTAGTATTTCGGGGTAGACAATTCATGCCAGAGGCGGTACAACTCTAAATAGTTTCGATCCTAGTGTTGCTAACGTCTTTACTCGCACATGACTACAAGTTACACCGGGCTGGTTGTAGTCCCGACATGTGCTCTTATTGTTACTTCGTCAGACGTCGAACTGGGTATCCGGGATCTACCTTGTTGGTCTGCCGTCCAGATTGAGAGGGTATGGTAAACCGTTAGGTAGCATTCCGGAGGAGACAAACTGATCGGTCGATCGATATTAGGTACGGGTCCCTGCCTCCACAGTAGTGTAAGTTTCAACGGACTGGCCGAGCCGTTAAGTATGTCCTAATTATAACTTCTTTGCAGATTGAACTGGGTATCGGGGATCTTCCCAGTTGATCTGCTATCCAGATTGAAAATTTGTGTTTAAATTTCACGGTGGTGAACGTTCTTCTAGCATATCGAAGGAAACAGACCGATTGATCGATCGATGTTGACAACTACCCTACGTCGTGGTAGGCTAAGAGCTCGACAAACATCGGGTACTTTGAATAGTTAGCTGGCTGATGCAGCAAGCTGACTGTTAGGTATAGTTCAGTTTTTAAAGCTTTGTGTCAGTGCATCTGAGGAAAAAAGGTTAAAAGACCATTAGAGTTAGGGTAGCTGTTCACACACAGTATGATGTATCTCGTAATGATAGGCTCAAAGACAGCTAGGCAACTAGTGACAGACAGTGCTTTATGTCTCGAGAGAAAAAGTTCAAATAAACTAAAGGTTAGGATAGTTATTCTAGATTGTTTGGTAACATCTCAAAAATAATTGTTCAAAGACAACTGACTTCTTGCAAGGAAAGACTGAAAAATAGTCATACTTAGGGCAGCAAGTCACAGATGGTGCAGTGGGTCTCAAGAGTAAAGGGTAAAAAATAGTCATGCTTAGGGCAGCAAGTCACAGATGGTGCAGTGGGTCTCAAGAGTAAAGGGTAAAACAATAGTCATACTTAGGGCAGCAAGTCACAGATGGTGCAGTGGGTCTCAAGAGTAAAGGGTAAAACAATAGTCATACTTAGGGCAACAAGTCACAGATGGTGCAGTGGGTCTCAAGAGTAAAGGGTAAAACAATAATCATACTTAAGTCAGCAAGTCACAGATGGTGCAGGGGATCTCAAGAGTAAAGGGTCAAAGACGGTCAAAGTTAGGGTAGTTATTCATTCAGTAATTGTCTTTTTATTTATGACGTACTTTTTCTACGACCTCAGGGGTCCTGTCTGTTTATTTCTGTGTGTTACATGCAACACAATGGAAGCAACCAATGAAATCTCCACTTTACATAATAGTTCCAGACTAGACACAACATTACGGACCGATGTGTTAATGATTCTTATTGTGTTTGTTGTTAGACATATGCATTCGGGCCACTAAAGTAAGCGCTTCGTCCCTATCTTCAGCGGCAAGCGCAAAGTTTCAGTTCCGAGGGTACCAGTAATAGTTTGATTGTAAACCCGTCTCGCCCCTCCCCCTGGTCATAGCCTCTGGTCACTCTATGCTCAACCATTCTCCTCAGACCGTGATGATCTATCGGTGTGTGCCTTTGCACTGTTCACTCGTTCACAAAGGGTCCCTTCAGCATCTCGCTTGTCATACAAACATTCACCACCAGGTGGTGCCGAATCAGCCAATCTATTTGTCTGTTCATTTTATAAACACACCGGGCCCGGCTCTCTAGCGAAGTTGGTTAAACCTGACTTTCGCGGCGGCCGGGTGACGAACTCCTTGTGGTCCGGGTTCACTCCCGGGGGTAGGCAGAAAAGCCACATTTCTCCCAGATTAACGGTACCTATAATGGAATCAATGCCGAAGGGTTGCGATATCCATAGTACCGAGCCAAAGGGTTTACAACTCATGGTTTCTGGATACGTAAAAAAAAAAAAAAAATAAATAAACACACCGGCATTCCCTTGACAACATGGGGCGCTAACAATCCTGGACCTCTGAAGCTATGCTTGTCACTCTGCATAGAGAATACCTGTCTCCACCTTTCACAGCATGCCCGATGAGTCAGTTACAATCACGACAGACGTGTGCAGCTGGTTCCTACCCCCCGTATAGCATAACAGTCCCGATCATCACAAAGAAACATAGTGTACAGCACATTCATTGTATGTTACTAATGCCAGATATGGTCACACAACAGACTAGAAAGGAAAATGAGTAACCATGGAAATGAGATTTCCACAAAGGGCTGCAGGAGTGATCATAAGAGATAAAATTAGGAATAAGGTTCTAAGAGAATAAGTCGGCATAGAACCAAATCTAAGTTACACACACAAGTGGCAGATAAAATGGTTTGCCGCTTACGAAGTAGCCTAAGTCCGGGATGAAATGGTTTGCCACTTACGACGTAGCCTAAGTCCGGGATGAAATGGTTTGCCGTTGACGACGTAGCCCAATTCCGGACTTGGTACTTTCCTGGTTTAAAAAAGTCTTCACGTTCAACCAGAAGATAGATAGATAGATAGATAGATAGATAGATAGATAGATAGATAGATAGATAGATAGATAGATAGATAGGTAGGTAGGTAGATAGATAGATAGATAGATAGATAGATAGATAGATAGATAGATAGATAGATAGATAGATAGATAGATAGATAGATAGATAGATAGATAGATAGATAGATAGATAGATAGATAGATAGATAGATCGATCGATCGATCGATCGATCGATCGATCGATCGATCGATCGATAGATAGATAGATAGATAGATAGATAGATAGATAGATAGATAGATAGATAGATAGATAGATAGATAGATAGATAGATAGATAGATAGATAGATAGATAGATAGATAGATAGATAGATAGATAGATAGATAGATAGATAGATAGATAGATAGATAGATAGATAGATAGATAGATAGATAGATAGATAGATAGATAGATAGATAGATAGATAGATAGATAGATAGATAGATAGATAGATAGATAGATAGATAGATAGATAGATAGATAGATAGATAGATAGATAGATAGATAGAAAGAACGATCGATCGATCGATCGATCGATCGATCGATCGATCGATCGATCGATCGATCGATAGATAGATAGATAGATAGATAGAAAGAACGATCGATCGATCGATCGATCGATCGATCGATCGATAGGTAGATAGGTAGATAGGTAGATAGGTAGGTAGGTAGGTAGGTAGATAGATAGATAGATAGGTAGATAGGTAGATAGGTAGATAGGTAGATAGGTAGGTAGGTAGGTAGATAGATAGATAGATAGGTAGATAGGTAGATAGGTAGGTAGGTAGATAGATAGATAGATAGATAGATAGATAGATAGATAGATAGATAGATAGATAGATAGATAGATAGATAGATAGATAGATAGATAGAAAGAACGATCGATCGATCGATCGATCGATCGATCGATCGATCGATCGATAGATAGATAGATAGATAGATAGATAGATAGATAGATAGATAGATAGATAGATAGATAGATAGATAGATAGATAGATAGATAGATAGATAGATAGATAGATAGATAGATAGGTAGATAGGTAGATAGGTAGGTAGGTAGGTAGGTAGGTAGGTAGGTAGGTAGATAGGTAGGTAGATAGGTAGGTAGATAGGTAGGTAGATAGGTAGGTAGATAGGTAGGTAGGTAGGTAGGTAGATACCTGTAACAAGCTAGAAGTGCACTAACACTACTTGTATGGAGCAGGCGGGGTGAATAACTGCAGACATCGCCATTACCCTCGCAAATAACTGGCGCTGACCCTTTCTCTAGTCTGACTTAGTTCCGTTGGTATATTGTTATAGCCTGTCGATTCCCAATTTCTTGGCTTTGTGTCACTGATCCTGCCTCCTCTGTTAAAGGATATAGTTCTTTCTCGTCTCTTTCGTATCCTCTCATATCCAATCATCGAGCATGTCATTGTGACACTATACACACAATACTCTTCCCGCATGGAGTGAAAATATTCATATTATATATATGTATCTTGTTTCTTCCTCCTCCTCTTCTTCTTCTTCTTCTTCTTCTTCTTCTTCTTCTTCTTCTTCTTCTTCTTCTTCTTCTTCTTCTTCTTCTTCTTCTTCTTCTTCTTCTTCTTCTTCTTCTGCTGCTGCTGCTGCTGCTGCTGCTGCTGCTGCTGCTGCTGCCGCCGCTGCTGCTGCTGCTGCTGCTGCTGATACCTTCTCCTTCTTCCTGCCTCTTTTCTTCTTCTCCTACTCCTCTTCCTCCTCCTTTCTCTCCTACGCTCGCCCTTGCTTTTTTTTTCTCTCTCCAGGTTCTGTATCCGGGTCTTCCTTGTTCTGCTTCTTCTTCTTTTTCCTTCTACTGAGCCCTGTATTATTGCTTTTTAGAGACCTTTTAGATTTTATTACATGTCCATACCTTTTTACTGTAGTTACAATATGTTTACACTTGTAGTCGGGTGATTGACGACACTGATAACTGAAATAGGACAACGTCTTTCTTAGCATGCCTGAGAGGTGACCAAGACGACTTGATACGATTTCCTAGCGTGAGCCAAAAGGCTTGACCATTTTGCCACAGAGACCCTAGTCATGGTAGCACTGAGGTTTAGTGGCTTGGGGCTTTGTCTCCATTATTGACAACATGGAAGAAATAAATACATTTATTAATTACTACTCTTGAAAAAGAAAAACTGCCGGAAAATGTAGATAAGAAGACATCATCATTATGTTGCAGGTTCTTACAGCAGGTCCATTCCATCACAGTCTGCTTGAAAGATACTCAGTTCCTAGCCGGCTTTTCTGCCTCTCACACTTTCCAGCCCAGGATGTCTCTTATGTCCATCTTCGTGCTGGTCGGCACCTGCCTCTCTTATCTGGCACCATGCAATTTACTACCGTTCTTTCTAATCTACTGTAGCATTTGATCTGACCAAATTATTTCAGTTTCCAAGACAGGATGCTGTTTACAAGCCAATTTGCCTTGATGTTCAGATCAGATGTCAAGGTCAGCTTCTGCTGAATTTAAAGATATGTACAAGCAGGACATGAATGATACAGGAATTGATGTGGATTTATGGGAACATGATACCATGGGTCATTTTGCTTGGAACTATTAAATTAGGAAGGACATTGGGACAAAGACAAGATTGCAGACAGATAAAGATCTGAAGGTCAAATAAGAAACATGCCAGGTCCATGTGATGGCAGCAACAGTTGTACTTCTTGTGGAAGATTGCTCTTAAAACCCTCAGGTCTTGCTAGTCACACTTGTGGGAGATTGCTCTTAAACCTGTGGGTCTTGCTAGTCACACTTGTGGGAGATTGCTCTTAAACCTGTGCTCTTAAACCTGTGGGTCTTGCTAGTCACACTTGTGGGAGATTGCTCTTAAACCTGTGGGTCTTGCTAGTCACACTTGTGGGAGATTGCTCTTAAAACCCTCAGGTCTTGCTAGTCACACTTGTGGGAGATTGCTCTTAAAACCCTCAGGTCTTGCTAGTCACACTTGTGGTAGATTGCTCTTAAAATCCTCAGGTCTTGCTAGTCAGACTTGTGGGAGATTGCTCTTAAAACCCTCAGGTCTTGCTAGTCACACTTGTGGAAGATTGCTCTTAAAACCCTCAGGTCTTGCTAGTCACACTTGTGGTAGATTGCTCTTAAAACCCTCAGGTCTTGCTAGTCACACTTGTGGAAGATTGCTCTTAAAACCCTCAGGTCTTGCTAGTCACACTTGTGGAAGATTGCTCTTAAACCTGTGGGTCTTGCTAGACACACTTGTGGAAGATTGCTCTTAAACCTGTGGGTCTTGCTAGTCACACTTGTGAGAGATTGCTCTTAAACCTGCGGGTTTTGCTAGTCACACTTGTGGGAGATTTCTTTTAAAACCTGTCGGTCTTGCTAGTCACACTTGTGGGAGATTGCTCTTAAAACCTGTCAGTCTTGCTAGTCACACTTGTGAGAGATTGCTTTTAAACCTGCGGGTTTTGCTAGTCACACTTGTGGGAGATTTCTTTTAAAACCTGTCGGTCTTGCTAGTCACACTTGTGGGAGATTGCTCTTAAAACCTGTCGGTCTTGCTAGTCACACTTGTGGGAGATTGCTCTTAAACCTCTGAGTCTTGCTAGTCACACTTGTGGGAGATTGATCTTAAATCCCTGGGTCTTGCTAGTTACACTTGTGGGAGATTGCTCTTAAACCTCTGAGTTTTGCTAGTCACACTCACTGTAGCCATGTGTTGGGATTCCCATGCCTGTCTGTAGCAGAGTATAACAATGTTAACTGGAAATTCAGAAAGATGCCAGCTATGTCAAATGTGGGGCATTTTGATCGTTTCAGTGAGTGTTGTCATAGGAATACCAACTATAAAGAGAGCTAAGGAGTCTTATCTGGTCAAGACCCTGTCTTCACTGGTTGCTGGTCTCAGCAAAGAGGAGAGTGAGGATTGCTTGATTGTTGTCTTCATCGCTGAGGTAAGAGCATTGTCTGTACTGTAATTACTGTTCTTTACATTGCTGTTACTGTTCTTTATATAGCTGTTACTGTTCTTTACATAGCTGGTACTGTTCTGTACACTGCTTTTACTGTTCTTTACATGGCTGTTATTGTTCTTTACTCTGCGGTTAAAGTACTTTGCTCTGCTGTCACTGTACTTTATGCTGCAGTTAATGTACTTTATGCTGCAGTTACTGTACTTTATGCTGCAGTTACTGTACTTTATGCTGCAGTTACTGTACTTTATGCTGCAGTTACTGTACTTTATGCTGCGGTTACTGTACTTTATACTGCTGTTATTGTGGTCTACACTGCTGTTACTGTACCTTACCTTACTGTTACTGTACTTTACACAACTGTAACTGTACTAGACACAACTATAACTGTACTCGACACTGATAGTGGTGGGAGATTTTAGGTCTGGCAAGTTAGCAGTTTGGCGGAAACCAGGCAGTATGAATCAGTAGAAGAGTCACACCACATCCCTTCACAAAGGCTTGTGTCCTTCTTATCTGAAAATAAACCACTTAGAGAATGGAAAAAAAAAAACCAGAAGGCTACAACTTTCACTTTGAATTATATCTTATGTATACAATATATATTTTGTATGTTGTTTTAAACAGAGACTTACTGATTCTTTTATAAACTCCATGTGACCCTCTTTTTTCTTCAGCCATGGGACAGGCAGTATGTTGAGCAGGTTATATCAAGTATCAAAGACAAGTAAGTGATTTTTGTGTGTGGAAGGTCATTTTTATGTAGTAAGTTATTTTCATGTATAGAGTGATTTTGAAAATGAAGTATTTTCCATGCAGTCAATGTTTGTCAATCGAGGTGAGGGAAAGCATTCTTAATAGCTACATAATTCCAATCCTGATATGCAGAAGTAAATCATGGACAGTCAACCAATTAGTGAACAATTATGTGGAAGTGGCAGAGGCATGGATTTATAGATGAAATATGGACACAGTATGGTCAGATAAAAGAATAATGTAAAAGCCTTGAAAGAAATTATTGCACTATGAGAATGGGAAAGCAAATACATTGTGCTAGTAGAAAAGCTGGAGAGGTAGAGTGTAAAGGAAAGACCAAAGAGAGGAGATGTTGAACAGTTTGACATTTTACTTGATGAGTACGCTCAGGAAGATAGAAAAAGGGCTGGGTCTAAAGGCAGTGGTTGGTGGCTCTACAACATTCACGGCTGACAAGGATTAGTTTCATTTTCCTGCCAGAACATGTGCGGGTACAAGGAAATGAGCAAGCTGATAGACTTGCAGGTGGGGCTACTGTGAAATCTTTTTTTTTCCTCTCTTTGTTTTTCTTTCTGTTGGCAATCTTGACACATGTTCGAACCATTTGAGCTGTTGTCTCTTGATGTAGTTAAATATTGGTTTTGTCCCAACTTGTTTCCGGATATTGTCATTTCTGATCCCATCCCTCTTCTTTTAAATCACAATTAGTTAAAATTACTAGCATTATAGGGGTTATTAAACTGCAATGGTTGGGGCTATAAAGAAAATACCAGATAACAGAAGGATAAAAATTGCGTACACAGAAGAGTTGAATGGGCGAAGACCACAAAACTGATGAGGATGGTGGAGAGTTAATATACTTGAAAGAGAAGGCCAGTCAGAGACATGCATGGAAGCAAGTGATATCTGCAGCAATGAGTCTCAAGGGCTCAGAATGTTGAAGAAGAAGCTTTCTATTTTTTAAATATTTTTCAAATATTTTCACTTTTCCTCGTTGCATACAATGCTTAGACACAGAACTGTCATATAGTGTCAGTTTAGAATTGTGTCATACAGTGTCTCTTTAGAATTATGTCATAAAATAATAGTTATAAATTCTGTCACACATTTTCAGTGTAGAATTCTGTCATACAATATAAGTTCCAAATTACATCAGACAGTGCCAGTTAAAAATTATATCACAAAATAATATCAGGTTAGAATTCTGCCACAGTATTTTCACTTTTCCTCATTCCATGCATTGCTTAGACATAATTCATTAGATTATCATTTTGCCTGATTGAAGTTGACAAGCTAAGGCCACATTTCAGCCAAAGTATTGATTAAGTAAAACATAAATCCATGAACTTTTTGCTGCCAATAGCTGTATTCATCTTATATCTTCCTCTTACATAGAGCTAATGAATCTTTTATCATATGTAGCATTTTTTTTTCTTTCACATACATTTGTAGTGTTCCATTATTCTGCCTGCAATATTTTCCTTACAGAAGAGTGCACTTTTGAAGCCAAGCATAAGCACATTATGTTTGATTAATTGCATAACTATGGCAGCGTTGATTTTCTTTTATGAATCAAATGCATTCAGCTTCTGTTTTGATTCTTAACTTTGGTTGTAAATTCATTAAAGCATGTTCAGTTAAACAAATACCATTTAGTTCATAATCGAAACCACTACTAATTACCGGAATTACGAGGGATTTTAGACTGCAATGTTTGGTGCTTATAGATAGAATGGCAGATAATAGAGAGACAAAAACTGTGCAGTCGAAAGAGTGGATTGGGAGGGGACCACATGATAGACCAAGAAGATAGGGGAGAATAACGCAGGCAGATCTACAAATATTTAGGTGTTACTAACTGGAAAGAGAAGGCAGTCTAGCCATGAATGGAGGTGGGTGATATCAACAGTAGTAACATCAAGGGCTCAAAATGTTGAACAAGCAGAAGAAGAAGAAAAAGAAGAAGTTAACAGAACTTATACAATTCTAAATTGCCCTTGTCCCCATGGGGATTTTCTGAGGCCCCGTATGGGATGGAGGGACCAGACCCAATGCCCTTTCAAGAGCTTGCCATAAAAGGCAGCTATAAAAGGTTTTGAACAAAGAAGACACAAAGAATAGATTGCACACTTTATAGCCTGGCATATTTCACGGTATCTTGTCAGGTGCATACTACAGTAACAAGTGATTAAAATGAAGCAAATAAATGAATCCTTTGAACTGGAACACAAAATCGACTACATTCACAAACTGTCTGTTTCACCAGGGAAACTGTAAATTAAAGACCATTCCTTTTGTCTGCATAATTCTGGACTAAACCGGCTGATAGCTGACACTTCTACAAATTTCAGTAATCTGTAGAATTTGCGTAAGCATCAGCTATCAGCCTGTGGATTGGAAGGTCATGGGCCCGAGTTCTGACAGGGGCCAGGCTTTTTTTTTTAAATTACCTTTGCTCCCAGGTGGACTCAGCCTTGAGTGGAACCAAGTTACAGTCCTGGGAAGTAAAGGAGGCCGGCGTGATTCTGACCACATCAACCACCAAGTGCTGTTTGGTCTATAAAATAAAGGTCTACCCCTATATACCCAAAACGCCTGTAGATGTGGAAAAGGATCCTTTACTTTCTACTTTTGATCCCTTAAGAGCATGCCATAAAAGGCGATCAATTATTAATTGTTAGCCCAAACCAGATGAGTTGGGCTGAAATGTGCAGATATTGGGTTCTGGCTGTAAACTACACATAATATGCCAGCCGCACCTTTAATGGTGGGTGCGGAAGGGAAGAAGCAGAATTCTAAATGTACTCTTTTCACACTGTTCTTACATCATGCATATTATGATATTATCCATATTTGTATAGGTCAGTAAGCACTTGGTGGGTGATGTCATCAGCATCATGCCAGCTGCCTTTTCTTCCAAGGACATTTTCTAGTACCTTTTTAGGCTTGGTCGACCTGGGATATTTGCTGTGTGGATTTTCATCTTCTTCTTCTTCTTTTGTCATCTCACTGATACCAGGTTGTAGCCCAATGTCGTGGTTAGCTGTATTTATTTTGCGCTTCTTGGGTGGCTTTGTTGATAGATTTGTTTGTCTTTTTGCAGGTTTCTCCTACATCATTTATCCGTCTCTTTCTTGGTCTTCCTCTCGCTATCCTCCCAGATATTCTACTGTAAAAAGTCTCACATGCAGTTTGTCCTAGCTGCATTCTCACTAGATGGTTGAACCAATTCATTCTTTGTCCATCAGTATAATCCAGACAGTCTTATTCAGACTTTCTCTTTAATACTTGTATTCGTAAGCCTGTCGATTTTTGTAGTGTTGATGACCTTGCGCATTTCACATGTAGTTACTTTCTGTTCTAGTTTGTTAATGCTGCCGGTCCCATGTTCGCAAAAGTCTGTCCTATTTGTATTCAAAATGTCTTGTGTAGTAGCAGTAAGTTACACCTCTGCCGGCTTGCTGACCTGGTTGATGGGTTTTGATACATTTATGATTTTTGTCTTTTTAGATGGATGTTAGGTTAGTGAGTCATTAGTTGCAGTTATCATTACATGGCAAGGGTCAGCCTCCATAAATGTAATTACATTTTCCGATGTTTAGTTTTAAGAAATAAAGTCCAACTTATACGCTTTGGAAAGAGCACATGGAAGTTCCTTACATCTCTCCCAACATACTGATGAGGTAATAACTGGAGGAAGTAAAGAACGAGAATACCCAGCAAACAATTGGTTGTGTTTGTTCCTACTCATCCTGTATTCTTTCTGCCAAGTGCAAAATTAAATAACTAAAAGACCCATTTTATGCCTTAACCCTTTTGCCTGTGACAGTAAAAAAATTTTTTAAGGGTCCCAACATTGTGGGAATTCTGAAAAAAAAATCCTTTAAAAAAAAACTAACATTTTATGTTGGTTACAAATCAGTTTTGTACACAATTTATTTGTGTACATTTTTAATATATGTTGGATGTAGATAGAAAATGTGAAAGAAATTGCTCATTGGTACTAAAAGAGTTAAAGCATTTAACTCTCTGAGTCCCAGTGAACGTAAAATACATTCATAAGTTCCTACCTACAAGCCCAGTGAATGAAAGATAAGCCAATTTTACATTTCTTTTGACAACCCCTTGGGTCTCTGATGCTAAACCTCCTGAGACTGAAAGAGAACTGCTTTTTTTTTTCTTTATGACAGCTTTAACCCTTATTTAGAGTCTGGTTTGTTGGATGTGATTGTCCCTCCTGCTGGATTCTATCCAGATTTGGACGCGGTGAAGGAGAATTTTGGTGATCCCAAGGAGAGAGTCAAGTAAGCTTGTAGTTGTGTCTGTTCTTTACTTTCTGCAACCGTTATCTAAATTATTGTTTATCTAACTTGTTTATCTAACTTGTTGTTTATCTAACATATTGTTTATCTAAGTTATTGTTTATCTAACATATTGTTTATCTAACTTATTGTTTATCTAGCGTATTTTTTATCTAACTTATTGTTTTCTAACTTATTGTTTATATAACTTATTATTTTTCTTACTTATTGTTTATCTAACTTATTGTTTATCTAACTTATTGTTTATCTAACTTATTGTTTATCTAACTTATTGTTTATCTAGCGTATTTTTTATCTAACTTATTGTTTTCTAACTTATTGTTTATATAACTTATTATTTTTCTTACTTATTGTTTATCTAACTTATTGTTTTCTAACTTATTGTTTAGTTCTTTCAAATGTTCTAACATTGTTCTTGTTTTAAATATCCTTAAACATGCTCAGAGTTGTTTCATTTCTCTTATTTTCTGGTATCATGGTTTTTTTTAAAACCTTTTATTTAATTCTTTCACTTGTTCTAAAATTCTTTATGTAATATCTTGTTTAGTTTTAGGTAAGGTTTCTTGTTTGCTAATATTTTTAATGTCATTGTTTATCTAGCCTATTGTTCTGACATATGTTCTTCACTGTTTAATTCTTACACATGTTGTGTCATTATATAGGGTCCCAGTGGGTGAATAAAACCAGAATTAACCACTGCCTGCCCGAAAGCATGTCGTAAGAGTTGTCTAATTGGAAGCCTAATTGAGGTTGGAGTGCATCTGCCTGAGAGGCAAGGAACCAGCAGTCTGCATACAGATGAGTCTGATCTGTATGTGCATGCAACACTCAGGTTCTAGAACAGGACTAGATTCCAGAAGTGGATGAACACCCTGAATTTTCTGGCAGATTTCACAGCTGGTGAATGCCAAGAAGAAGAAACATAGCAAGTTATAATATGTATAGTAAGATAAAGATCTAGGTAGGAAGCTAAAGAATAATAATAAACCAACAAATAATTGGTAACGTCAGCCAATACACCCTGTAGAGGGGATCTGAGAACCTATAGGCTAAATGATTCCGTGTGCAGTGAGGATGATCTGCTGAGTGACTAATTAAGGTGTATATAACTGGTTTCTGTGAAAGTAAGACACTGTTTTTTTTTTTTTTGGTTGTTATTATGTTTATTTTCTTTTTTAGGTAACTGCATCAGTTTTCTAGTACTGGTACTGCTTCTTTTCTAGGTTCTGTTGCCTTTCAGCATCAGGGTTTGAAGATGTGTTGGGTGTGAGCCTTGGTATGTGCTACCTAGGTGCTAGTATTTCTGGCCTTGGATATTACATCTATCAATCGCTTGCATGGTCCACCAGTGGCTCTGCTTCCATTTTGTCTGAATGACTGCTGGGCTCTTTGTTGTGCACTGTCCTGTGGTAGTATTGACACATGTCCAGACCATTTTGTCTGTTGTCTATTAATATAATTAAGTACTGGTACTATAATTGAAATTAAATTGCCTTAATATTTTTTTCATAAATAAATAGGTGGCGGACAAAACAAAATTTAGACTATGCCTTTCATATGTTGTATGGCCGGCCTAAAGCAACTTATTATTTGCAGGTCAGTAATTTTTGTTTTTAATATTTTTTATTTTATTTTTTAAAGATATGGTTAATTAGGTAACATTGCTTTTTATATATTTACATTTCCTTATAGGTTAAATATAAGCATGTTTTTTTGGTTTTGCGGTACACAGAACCAGCAACATTGTCTAATCATCATTGTTTCAGTGTTACTGTAATAGTCACTTTCTGGTAAGGCCAACACAATTTGATGTCTTGAAAAAAAGCAGTGAGTATAAATGATCAAGGATCTTATCCATATATTCTGGCAAAAATTAAAAGCAGGAGAACACATGAAAACCTGACTGGATTCTCACAAAATGTGTTTCTTGGCTTTAAAAGAGTTAAAACTGAATTCTTAATTTGTCAGAATTCTGCCTGAAGCCTTGATCAGTGTTTTAATTTTTACATGCCAGGATCTTCAGACCTAAAACAGAACGCTTTCGTCAGTAAATAACAGACTGTAACTTGCGTCTATGGAGCACCAAATCAACTCCAGAGCGCATCTTTCAAGACTCCCAAGAATTTTCTAAGCAAAGATGAAGTTAAAAAATGTAACTTGAGAGAATCAACTTCATTGCACCAGGGTTTATTCCACATGGCTGGTTTTCTCTCCAGAGAGGGGCTAGCCACCTGCTGAGAGCAGAAACTCCATAGTTCCATGGCGATCTCCAGGAATGGTTTTTTTTTTTTTTTTTTTTTCATCGAACACCGGCTGTGAATTCCAGTGGAAGGTCCCGGTTAATCGTCCGCTTGGACTTTTGGCCTTCACCTGGACCTGATTTTTGCGTGTACAACCGTTTTTTATTTCCCTGCCTCTTGGGCAGCTGTACGCCGACTTCGAAGGAAGACGTCAGGCCTATTTCTAGGGTGACTGTGGCCATTGTTTTGTGTGGGTTGAGACTGCCTGATTTGTGTGGTGTCCGCCTTGTCTCCTTCGCCGCAGGTATTGCCCCCGGAGTACCCCTTTGGGGCAACCCCCTGTGGAACAGTTGACCCTCAAGGGAAGGCAGGGGCAGATCATGGGCATTCCCCGCCATCCAAGGAGGCTTCCATGCATGCAGAGCCGGCACATGGCGCTCTGGTTCTGGGCTCACCCAAGGAATCGTCACGTCCTGCACATGCCTGCTTAACCTCACAACCGTATCAGGCCTCCCGCTCGACAGGGGCTGCGCCCTCTGGAAGTCAGCGGGGAGCAGCCCGTTGGTTTTGGACTTTTGTGACCACACAGATAGGTACATTAGCCCGGCAGAATTTCACATCCTGAATCAGGCATATCGTTATCAGTTTTGTCCCAACACTCGGGCGAGTGGGGTCTTTGGGTGTGGACATTCGGCCTTTTGCATTTCAGTGCAAATTTTGATGGTCAGATTTTGATCCGTATGATCTAGTTTTGTCGGACATTTAGGCTTAGCCATCCGATGGATGGTTGCTGTTGTGGTGTACCACAGCGCGGTGACGACGACACTGAGGGTTAACCGAGGATGTACGTGACTGGCCAGCCTATGGATGGTTGCTGTTGTGGTGCACCTCAGCGCGGTGACGACGACACTGAGGGCCAACCGAGGATGCACAAGGATGGCCAGCCCATGTATGGTTTCTGTTGTGTTGCACCTCAGCGCGGTGACGACGACACTGAGAATTAACCGAGGATGAGCATTGAGCAATGTTCTCTTTACTCAGCAGTCTTTTAACCAAGGGTTGTGATTTTAGCTGTACTTTTGTCGAACCTACTCATGTTCCTAATGAGTTTTGATAACATTTTTCACCCAAGCGTTTATGGGCGGGCTGATGAGAGCCACAAGGACACATCACCTCTGGGGGCCGCCAAACTCCGAGATCCCCTGACAGCTCTGTTAATGCTCATTTGAGACATTATCCGTGGCGCACGACGAGGACGTGCTGTAGGGGTCTTGCGTGAGGTTCCGTACAACCAGGATAGTAAAGGACTGGCGCCCGAGTGACGTACGGAGTATCTCCTTATACACATCATGTTGGACTTAACTTCCCCTCACGCCTGTGACATAAATCACCGCGCCACGGAATGGTTGTAAAAATTGCACTTGTAAACTGAACGACAGTCTATGAATTGAACAGATTACCTGCTGAGCATGAGGCAAATGGCTGGACCACTTTACCACATAGGCCTCCTTCCAATCAAAGAACTAGTCCAATCCTCCAATGGCTAATAGATTGGCTACTGCCACTCCTCTGGGTAGTGATCTACATTATTATTAGTTTGACATAGTGAAATCTCTCCAGGACCAAGTGTATTGAATAGCAGAACAGATAGCACATCCATGTAAGACATGATTAACTCAGTAGTAAGCAATTCCCCTGGTTTGAGAATCAGCTGTATACACATGTCATGATTGTAACTTAATCACAGAATATATTGAGGAGGGTGGAGACATGCATGCTCAGTTCTGAGTGGCAAGAATCGCTTCAGAGGTTCCGGGTATTTAGCATTATTTGGATGTTTTCTTCAGGTCATGCTGGTGTGTTGGAAAACGAGCAGGCAGATCTACTGGTCAGTTCTGCACCACTTGGTGGGGAATGATGTACGACAAGCTAGATGTTGTGAAGACGAAGACCCCATGAGAGCGCGTGAACAGTGCGGAGGCATAAATGGATCATTAGTGTCTGAGGAGAATAACACTGCGGGGAGTTACCAGGGTGTCTGGCCAACGCTTAACACTCAAGGGAAAGGCAGGATGGATATACATTCAGACAGTTACTGGTACCGTCAGAATTTGAACTCTTCGCTTGCTGAAGATGGGTATAAAGCGGTTATGGGAGTGTCCCATGTGCTGTGATGTTGATTATCAATTCAACATTCAAAATAATTCAGTAGTAAGCGAACAGAGGACCTAGTGATATTTAAGCATGTATTGGAAACGATGTGCAAGCCAGGAAATTGTTTGTTGGTTTCTGAAGAAGAGGAAAAGCATGTTATGTGGAACTGTCCAGGGTGAACCGTACACTGATGCCAAGTCCTAATTGATTCATTCATTTCTTCATTTATATTTCCAACATCCATACATTCATTCATTCATCCATCCATCTATTCATTCATTAATCTATCAATTGATTCACACTTTCATCCATCCATCCATTTATTCATCTATCCATTGATTCACATATTCATCCATCTTTACATTTTTGGACAGCTGTTAAAGACCTACTCCGGCTGGACCAGATGCATGGGAAATATTTCTAGCTAATGAATAGGAAAACATAGGTCGTTTAAAGCCTTTCCATACAATCCTCCCATCCATCCATCAAATCATTCATTCAATCATCCATCCATCCATTCATTCATTTATTCATTTAGCCTTCCTTTGATTTGCCATTTTTCCTTCCTTCTTCCAACCATTGATCCCTCTATCTGTCTATCCATTCATTCATTTATTCATTCATTCATTTGTTCATTCAGCTATCCATTGATTCACCAATTCTTCCTTCCTTCCTCCAACCATTGATCCATCCATCTGTCCATCCATCAATCCTTCATTTATTTATTCATTCAGCTTTCCTTTGATTTGCCCATTCATCCTTTCTTCTTCCAACCATCAATCCATCCATCCATCCGTCCATCCATCCTTCATTTATTTATTCATTCAGCTTTCCTTTGATTTGCCCATTCATCCTTTCTTCTTCCAACCATCGATCCATCCATCCTTCTATCCATTCATTCATTTATTCATTCAGCTATTCATTGATTCACCTATTCATCTTTCCTTCCTCCAACCATTGATCCATTCATCTGTCCATCCATTCCTCCATTCATCCATTTATCCATCCATTCATTCAGTAATTCCATACATATGCAGAAAACTATTTAGGACCTGCTCAAGCTGGAACAGGTGAATGCCAACAATTTCTAGCTGATTTAATAGGAAAGCTTACGTCACTCAAAGCATTGCTCACCCTTTCTATACAATCCATCAATCTATCCATCAGCCTATCCATCCATTCATCCATCCATTTATTCATTCAGCTATCCATTGATTCTCCCATTCATCCATCCTGTTTTTTCAACTATCAGTCAATCCATCTGTCCATCCATTTATCCGTTCATTCATCCATCCATTCATTCATTCATCCATCCATGCAATAACTCTATACATCTATGGAGAACTGTTGAAGACCTACTCAAGCTGGAACAGGTGAAAACCAAACAGTTTTAGCTGATGAATAGAGAAACATAAGTCACTTACAGCTAAGATCACTCGGTCTTTCATTTATCACATACACTAGCTTTTCATTTATTGTGGTGCTTGCAGCTAGAAGATGATGTTGTTGCCAAACCCGGCTACCTGTCCGTGATGAAGACATTTGCTCGCCAGCAGAAGGGTGACTGGATCATGCTGGAGTTTTCTGCTCTGGGATTTATAGGTGGGTACCTCTTGTTCACTCGCCTAGTGGCTCAAAGATCATGGGGTTAAATCTGCACTGCGCAGACTAACTTTTTTTTTTTAAAACATCACTTTTGCTGTCAGGTTGACCCAGTTTAAAATGGGTATCTAGTAAGGATGTAGGAGGTAAAGGCGACTGTCAGAGTCTTGGGCAGTTATGGGACGGTGTATTGTTTGTACTGACGTGACCCACAGTACAGGCTGATAGTGTTTGTACTGGGATGACCGATAGGTGACCCATAGTTCAGCTGATGAATTCATGACGACAGCGATAAATGGTCTTGAACGCTTCTTCGCTTGTGTATCCAGAAGTTCTGCATGGACTGGGCTCAGTTGTCAGACAGTGACAAAACCCATGAGTCAGATCAGACAAGGGGAGTGAAACTACGAACTTGAGACAGGAGACATCTGACAGAGTGATGGTTTAGAATTACGGTGTGTTGTAGTGATATTTTAATGATCGATAGTTTTTAATGAATTGTATGTCTGGTTGTATAACAGTATACTTCTGTGTTATTTGTAGGGAAACTGTTCAAGTCATCAGATGTGTCTACAATTGTGGAGTTCTTCCTGATGTTCCATGCTGACAAACCCATTGACTGGCTTATGGATCACCTGTTGTGGGTCAAAGTCTGTAGTCCAGAGAAAGATGTGGTGAGGAATCACTCATTCATGTGGTTTTAGGATCCTTAGAGAAAGCAGCAGTGCCAAGTCTTGGTCAAGTATAACTAAGCTACCGTATAACAGTTATTATTACTACCCCTTCTCTCTCTGTTAATGCTGACTGTTGGGTGGCGTATACCAGACTTGATAAGCACTGTGGGCAGAAGTTGGGCAGTCGGTGCTGTTGGTTGTTGTTTCAGAGAATTCAGAAAATGGAGACTCACCTGGCGGTGTTAACTCCTTCAGGATAAAATTTTTTCTAGGATTTAGACAGCATTAATTTTGAGCTGAATTTTTTTTACTTCAACATACATAACAAAGCTAAAACCTTCCTGAAGAAAAAGTATTACCTGTATAGTGACATATAATAGAACAAATTAAAGAGAAATGAATGCAGAATGCATGTAAACTATTTAAGGATCAGCATTAACATGTTAAAAAAGGAAAGATTTTTTTAAGATGTGAAATGTTGTGTTTACATTATTTCTTTTTTGCTTGATCAAAAAAAAAACTTCTATCCAATTCACATGCCTTCTTTTTTCAATTATGTATCAGTTAGCCTTTATTGGGTACAGTTATTCTGAATTGCATTTTATGACCATTCTAGTTTGACATGTCAAATTGTGGAACTACCGAATCTTTTTCTTCTTCTTCAGCATTCCGAGCCCTTAAGTTCGTTGCTGCGGATAACACTCGCCTCCATTCAGCTCTCTGGGTAGCCTTGTCTTTCCAGCTGGTGACTCAAAGTTTTTGCAGGTCTGTCTGCACATATCTCTCTATAATCTTATTGGTCGGCCTCTCTGTCTATGACCATTCATCTCCCTTGTGTATAGTTTTCACTTCTCTGTCATCTGACATTCTCTCAATATGCCCCAGCTATGTCACTCTATTAGCTCTCATGACGCCACTTATCAGTGGGGATTTAAACAGATGATGAATTCCGTTGTTGCTTCTCACTCTCCATTCACTGCTGTTTGCATCTTTGATGGGTCCAGAGATTCATCACAAGACTCTGTTTTCGAAAACCTGTAATAAGGCTTCATCTCTTTTAGTTGTGCTCCAAGTTTCAGAACCATATAAAACGACTGGCCTTATTAACGTTTAGCCTACCTACTGAAAATAAACATTGTTTTGCTGACATTTTTTACAGCAAAATAACAGAGCTAAAACCATCATGAAGAAAACATATTGGCTGTATTGTGACATATAATACTTCTAATAAAAGAGAAATGAATGCAGAATGAATGTAAACTATTTAAGGATCAGTGTTGGAACAAAAACACACTACAATGACACCACATGAGATAATGTTGACACAGAACAATTTGTAAAACATGCAGAATTAAGTTTACCTTACTTTTTTACTTGTTCAGCAACACTGCTATTGATTTCTAAGAATTCACACGCCTTCTCTATTCAGTTATGTATCAGCTAATCTTTATTTGAGACAGTTATTCTCAGTACTTTGGATTTTATTATCATTTTTTGTGTGACACATAAAATTTCAGTACAGCTGAACACAAAAATATTTATATGAAATGTGAGAGCAATTCCAGTGACGACTTGAGAATTTTTATCTGACAATGATGATGATGATGATGATGTTGATCCTGAAACAATCACCTTACTGAGTGTAAAGTGCCTTAAAACATGCATTGGGACACAGGTGAGGCTTGTCTGCACATCCCAGACAGTAATAACTGCTGTGATTTCAAATCATTTTCTTGCTGCACTGTACACATTGTCATAACCTGTCTGGACCACCATAATCAACTTAATGTGCTGCTCCAACAAGACTGTCAATCAAGGCTGGCTTTCTGCCTGGTAAGTGAGCCACAGCAGTGATCAGGTCTGTTAAAACTTCATGAGCTGAGAGAGCAGCTAGTTGCTGGGTGAGCTTGTCTTTGAACTGTGATCAACTCATTCATCTGGGTGCAGAAGGGTGGGATAACACATACAGGATGTGAGCATTGACCTGAGTCACTTCCCTAATCCATGTGAAAACCTGTTTCCATCACTTCTTAGTTTTGTCTTTGTGGTTACCTTAAAAAGAGACCATTTGATCCACACGTTCACAGCCATTCATACTCATATTGTATGAGTCAATCGGGCTAGGTTTCTAAACCTAATGAACCTTCCTGAACCCTTCCTGTCGTTTCTCAAATATGGAACTTCCCTTTGTGGTCAGTAGGATGCAGGTGTTTTCATTATTAACTATCTATCTTGGAGTTCCAAAGATGGCTGGTTTTTGTTTTAGCTGTGGCGGTAATTCTTTCCGGTTTTTATTCACTGTGTCAGTATAATTAAATTTCTGGGATAAAAGAAATTGTATGACAGCTAGTGATGTTATAAAATCTGTCCGCAAACAGATGGTGGTTGCTTGCGACACCCTGCAGTAAGGTTGAAAATACTTTGACAGCATGAGTTGATGTTGGATCAAGCTCAGGATTGTATTCAGTTTTTGCTCTAAAAAAAAATCAGCAGATTATAAACGTAACCAGTGACTAAATCACAAAGAGCAAATCTCTTTATATGATACTTGTGAGGCTTGGCTGCATTTTACTGTTTTGCATGGAATCTGCTCTTGAAACCAATCACCATCATCAACAGAAAGCTTTACAGACAGATAAAATGCTGACTGGACTATGTTATTGTTATGGTTTTCCTGACTATTTGGTAGATGGTTGATATTCACCATCATCATCATCTACATCATTGTCGGATAAATCAGAATCTAAATTATCATTACTACTAGAATTAACTTCATCTAGCAATCACTGAATTAGATCTAAAGCCTGTTTTTGTCTCTTTTTTTTTTTTTAAGCTCTATCTGCAGTAGATGTTGAAGAGTTGAAAGCTGCCATTTCAGGAAAATCACACAGCAAATTTGTGTCTCACAGAATAAATCTAAAACAAATCAAAAACTAATGCAGTGACCATGCCGAAACTTCCCAAATGAAAAGACTGCATTTAGCTAGTTCTAGTTTTTCAAAACATCTTCATACAGATTTGTTTTCCCAGCAAACGAAACAGTTTTAGAGTGTCTATATCAAACACCACTTTAATGTCAATAAGTCCTAATGGGATGGATTCAAACGCCACTTTAGTGGTGATTAGTCCACAAAGAGTTAAATCAATCTATACGGAAATGGTGATGTGAACAGGAAAAACTGGATACAGGCAAGGTGTGCACCCCTCTTTTGCATGGATTTTTAGTCATATCAGTCAGTAAAGACCTGAAGATTGTAGTCACTGTTTCCACTCATGCTACAGTTATGTATTGTGAGCCTAGAATCCTTTTTCTCTTTATGCCAGAAACACTGCCAACGCATGATCCAAGCAGTCAGACGCAGATATAAACCTTCACTCTTCCAGCACATAGGCTTGGAGTCTTCTCTTAAGGGAAAAGTCCAGAAGCTGAAGGTAATTACTTTACATAGTTTGCAAGTATTTGCTTTTTACATGAAAGAACTTGTAAAAAAAAGTAATTAAATATAAACCTTATCTCTTCTCTGTTTTGCTTCTTCTTTTCTGTGCTTGGCCTTAAAAGGGTGGCTGCCATGTTATTTTTGGTTTACAAAACTAGTTTAGAAGTTCGGAACCTAAATTAACACCACATTCATTTTGATGTAAAGTTCATGTAAAATACTTGTCTGATTTGACTGTATAATATGGAGTAATAAGAAGAACTCACTCGGGACCAAAGAAATGGTTCTTCTAATCAGAAATTCCTCTGATCCAGATAAGAATTCAAGCAAGAAAAATTGCAAGGGAACAATAAATTATCACCTTGAGCTGTAAAAAAAAAATGTATAGAACCCTTTTATGTCAGCGGCCCATCGGGCATATGATGAATGAGTGGCACGTGGAGTAGTCAACATCCTGCCAGCCACCTTTACTTCGCAGGATTTTACCTGGTACCCATTTTAGGCTGGGTGGACCTGACATTTTAGAGGGAAAAAAATAATCTGGCGTGATGATTCGATTACATAACATTTTGGCTGGCAATCGAGTGTCTAGCCACTGTGTCACCAAGGCTTCACTTTACATGTTAGCCACATTTGAACTATTTGGCTCCCAAAAGGTATTCCATATATTTCTAAGGGTGGCAGTAATAACTATGAATAATCACAGTTGTTTAATTTGTTTTAGACAAAATGCACAATGACTGGAAGTAACGAACAAATTACACAAGAAGCCAGATTTCTCTCGCATTTCTGACCAAATGTGAAAAATGAAAGAACACAATATCAGATTTTTGGATAAAAGGAAAAGTGCCATTGATACATTATGCTTTATGTTGCTAGTAAAACTTTTTTGTGTGTGTATGTTTCAGGATCGTGATTTTGGGAAGGCTGGTTTGTACAGGGCTCACGCCAATCCTCCAGCAGAGCTCTCAACAACACTCAAGACTTACCAGAATTTCTTGCTCAGTAAAGCATATGCTGGGGAGACTTTCTTCTGGGCTTCGAACCCATCCGTAGGGGACACCGTAGATTTCAAGTTTAATCCTCCTATTCGTATAGATCTGTGAGTAGCCAAGTTTGTCTCTTTCTTGTTTGTCTTCATTTTATATGTGTAAAGAATTGTGCTGGGGTCCCCGGGACTAGGGCTCAAACTGGTCAAGACTTCTCAGCACCTCTCATCTTAAATAAACAGGTTTCCTGCAGAGTCAGAGTACATCTGCCTGAGAAGCGAGGAACCAGCAGTTTGCACACATATAAGACACTTCTGTAAAATGGATGTGCATGCAAACCTCAAATGCTAGAACAAGACCAAGGTACAGAAATGGACCAACAACCAGGACTTTTGGCCAGAGTTTACAGTTGGTGGAAGCGAAGAATGCAACCTAAGATGAGATGTTGAAGACCAGTAGCAGAAAAAACAAGAACTGACAGAGTTACCAGTGAAGAACTAAGCACACTGATAGGTACAATACTGGTAAGTTATCTCATGAACATCACAGAATCACATGATTTAGGTCAAAATGGAGCACAGTCAGCCAGTAGCTAAAGTGTACTTGCACACACAAGAACAACAGGCAACAATCAAGAGGCTGACCAAGAAAGAGATGGGTAGAACAAGTTAAGGGGACACACAAGAAATGAAGTATGTCATTAACACAAGCTACACAACCAGCAGAAGACAGGAAACTGCATCCAACTCTTCTCTGCAGTGCTTTACAGCACAAACAGTAGGACAGAAGAAGAAGAATGAAAATGCAAAGAAGATATATCTGGTCTGGTAGTCTTAGTTTCAGCTTCATAGCAAACGGGTCACCCCATCGTTGCTCCGCTCCTGTGCCAACAAAAAACACATAGAATGTTTGTCACAGTTCCTTGTGGAAAGATTGACAGACTGCTGTCTCAGCATATGCACTATCATACACACGCATTAAAAGCATACAGTAGCCATCAGAAGTGCTAACACAAACAGTGCGACATTAGAAATGCAGTTCATCATTGATGGTAGCAGAAGTCACCAACAGAAAAGCAGTTGCACATGCGATCAGTTATCACATAAGGGCATCACCAACATTGCAACTACAGGCATCGCGCCATTTTCTGAAACTAAAATTCACACCACCACGTTGGTCACAGTCGAAAAAACATTCCAAATGAAATCCGCAGCTCACAGTGTCACATCATGCATTCAGCTCAGAAGCTGGGCGACGAAACCTTATCCTTTCAGTCTACAAATGGAGCAAAAATGCAACGGCCACCGTCTGGCAGAACCAAAAAAATTTGCCTCGGCTTCAAACAGCGCTCGTGCCTAGCGTCCATTTTTACCGGAAGTCAAAAAAGAAGATATATAGGGAGATGTGGCAGCACAGCGGTCAGTACTCTTTTCTGCTGGTTCGGTGCTTGTGGGTTTGAGTTCTTGGCCAGGTATTTTTTTTTTATTGGCCTGGTTTCCCATGTTAACCCAGCCTGAAACTTTTTACCTGGAAATGTTCTGGGAAGAAAGGCCGCCTGCATGATGTTGACTTGTTACCCATTGGATTATCTTGATGTAAAGAACATGGGTGTGCAGATTTTACATGAGTGGCTGAAAGAGTTGCTTGTCAGTTGTAACTGAGTTCTTGATTCCATATTCCTTCTCATAACATGTACACACATATGCATGCACACACTGCGAGCGTGCGCGTGCACACACACACATGCACGCACGCTCGCATGCACACACACACACACACATGTGGGAACACTCGCACACACACACACACACTCACACAAACTTGTGGGCACACTCACAATGCCTCTGTCTAATTTCTCTTATCAGTTTACAGTTTTTGTCCTAATGAGAGCTGCATTGTTGTTTTTCTTTGATCTCATTATTCTCTTTGTATTTTTATCAAAACCACATCTCTGCTGCAAGTAAATTTTTCCTAGCTTGTCTGCTTATTGTCTTCATCTTTCATGCATATTACAATACAGTTTTTGTATAGCTCTGTTGTTCTCACTGCTGTTGTCATCTTTAGTTTGGTCAGTATCTGTTACATATTTTTTTTTAGGTAACTTTTTATTTAGTAATCCTATGTTCAAGTATGCATGACAGTGAGCAGGCTGGTTGATTAGCTGCTGCAACTCTTCTGGGCGGCTAGCTCTTTTTAATATAGTGGATGTGGGATCAAGTAGACAGTACAACAGAACAGACTGATCAGAAAAGCTGATATGACTGGAAATGAACAGTGAGACTGGACCATTCTTTCCCATTTGGATCTGCAGAACACATTTAAAAGCTTCATATCATTAACAAAAACCTCAACTTTAGAATACAAATTTTATGTGGGGATCCTTATATTTATAAAATTACGAGTCCTTGAGCAGGGCTATTAAAAACAGACATTAAGAGGGGTCGGTTTGTCTTAGGTGTTTGGGAACCTCATCAGTCAGGACAAGAAAAGACAGGTGGACATTTCATCAGATTGGAGCTGGTATCATTATCATTTCTTTGTTGGCCTTGAGGAAGAAGATGGAGCCCGTGTAGAAATGTCCTGAGTGCGGTTATGTCAAGTCTTGATTGTTTGATTGATTCATTCATTAATTCTTATGTTAATTCTCTCTTTCATAAGAATGATAATGTGCAGCAGCTTTTGTAGTTAATAAATTGCATATCTTTTCTTGTTTTTCTCCTTCCATTGACAGGTACTTATTCCGCAGTGGACACATGGATCACCCAGGTGACATTTTCCACAACACAAGTATTGAAATTCTAACAGCAGACAAAGTCAGCCAATCACTGATAGACAGTATTGTATCAAAGGCGGGGCTTAGTCAGAAAGAGGTGTCTAATGCATCAGTCGATTTCATCCCTATTGGTCGGTTTAATGATGCAGGCTTGGCTCAAGGGGAAGTCCCTGAGGGAGTGGGCAATGTTCAGACACTTCGAATACATGTTCATGAGAAGTCTGATGCCTGGGTCATTTTAAGTGAAGTGAGTATGACTGTCTGGTTTATGTTCAGTAAATTTAAGTTGATTGGTAACTTTCCATATTGCCAGACGATAGTGTTATATTGAGCTATGTGAAGGCATGGGGCTCACAGCCCATGGTGATGGCGAGTGTGACTAACGTTAAGGCAAGTCTTCCACAATTATAGCATGGGATTTCAGGACTCTTGTTGTCAACATTTGTGTTAAGTCTGTTTCTTCTCAGACTCTCAGCTGTCATCCTTTTTGCAATAATTTCTTCTTTCATTATTATTCCCTTGCTGATATGCTTCATCCACACAACATTGTCCATGGCATTCCCATGAGTAAACTGCAATACCTGTATCATTCCTGTCCCGCTTGCACACATCTTTTTATCATAGTAGAGGTCTACTCTACCTCATCGACCCATCATTAATTCACCATAAATTCCTTAGGGACTCTCCCATTCTTCATTCTCCAGGTGTGACCTAACCACCTGAGCCTTCGTAGACTGAGCATTGAGAAGACTGTTGTAATGCCTGCTCTTTCCAGTACCTCAGTGTTTGTGATCTTGTCCTGCCACTTAATGTCAAGAATTCTTCTTAGGCATCGCATGTGAAAGCCATGTAGCCATTTTTCATGGTGCGAATAAGTTGACTAAGTTTCACTGCATAATGATTAGTGAAATCACCAACACATCATCGAACGGTACATAACCACAGACCTAAAGAAGCACAGCAAAACTCATGCACCAAACTCAAGTAACACGGAAGGCAAGTCCTTCTCTAATAAACACCATCTGATTGCAGCGGAGACCTCATGGCCTAAAACCGGACCAAAAATGGTTGGTAAAAAACGAATTTCAGGCATGACATAATTACCACAAAACTTTGAAGTCAATAAAGATTCAAGTATAATCGAAGCTTCACCAGAAGCAAGGTTAAACGTAGTCAAGTTTTTTTTTTTCTAGAGATGGAAATGGAAAATACCAATAGCCACATATATTTTGTAATGGGCTTAAGAGCACATTTTGGAAAATGGAAACGGATGTCGTACGGGTCATAGTGGCTTGTATAGCTTGATAAGACTTAGATCAGAATCATAACATGGATTTTCTGTGGGACATTTTTGGGCGCATGGTAATGAATGATAGATTGACTGCTGCTGCTTCTGTACTTTATGATAAAGAGTACAGAGTGAAGGCTGTTGATGATGAACTTAACAGAACAACAGAAGAGACAGAACATCCACACTTCAAGTGGGGACTGAGCAGAAGATTTTCACTTACAATCATATTTGGGATTTTGTCTCTTCTGATTACTCCTGTAGCGCTTCTCAGACAACTCGTTTTCATGATTACTAGTTTCCTTTTGGGGGGGGGGGGGGGGGGGGGGGGGTTGTGAGTGACCATGTCTGGCACTGGTAGCATAGAATGTGAATGGCTCAATTCATAACACTGTAATACAGTTTCTAGGACAGTCTGAATTAGTCTTACAATGTCAGGATTCTCTGTCTGTTTTATCGCACTGTCCATTCAATCCCAGAGAGCCTTCATCACGTCCACTTTATCATTAAAGTAGCTTAATGCCCAGAGGAGGAGCAGCAGCTAATCTGACAGCCTACTCCTTACATCGCACACCTGAATATCCTCGACACACACACAAATCCATGATATGCTTCTGCTGTCTTGTCAAGTGGTCCAAGCCCTCTGTTTCTGTGATGTTGCACAGAAGAAGAAGAGTTAAAAGGCAGTTTTCTGTAGTCCAGATATATTTTATATATTATTTCTCGTCCATTTTAGGATGAAATTTGTTGTTATTTGAAGCCCTTCTCTGGCTTTTGCCAGGGGCCGCAATATAGCCTGGCCATAAATATGGCCTAAAGGCTGAACGCAGTTTCTGGGACCTCTCCACGGTGATCCTCACCCACATGGTGGCACTTTGTGTCATCAGGTGTTTATCGCTTGTGTGATATCCTGGTGGGGTAGAAAGTCAGTCAATCAGTCAGTTCAGTTATAGATAGTTAATTTAAGTTTTTTTTTAGTTAGTAACTTAATTAAGTTTATATCCTGTAGACTACACATAGTGCATTTTAGTATTTTAAATTAAATTAGACATAATTGTTTTCTTAAAAATCTGTAAATTACAGAAATTGAATGTGAGTAATTTTTATAAAGTACTTTATTTTAATTAATTTTCTTCAGAGACAGGTTTAGTTGTCTTTTCTTAAAATTAAATTATTTCTGTTTAGTTTCTTTTGTGTTACAGTTTAAAGTATATATTTTAGGTTGCACTTCATGTTACAAATATAAAATCAAAGTATTTCTATATAGTTGTCATTCATGTTACAAATAGAAAATAAAGTTTGATTTAGGCTTAAACAATGGATCAACATCATTGCTTATAGGTAGTAACCTATATTTGCTCCGTTCTACTTCTAAATGAAGCCTGAGTCTGAAGAATCTCAGCACAGTGGATGAACTTGATTGCACCGGCAAGGATCCTAAAATACTTTGGGTACATTTTTAACTCCAAATCTTGCCCGGCACAGCCCTGTTAGGCTACTCTTTGCGATTTCCAACTGCCAAGGGACTTTTTTTACGTGTGCAAAAATACACACAGGCGTCCGGTCTTACTACCCAGTGACCAGGGACAATTACTAGAAGTACACCTGAAAAAGTCCCAGCCTTCACCAGTTCTTGAACCCGGGATCTCCAGCACTTGAGGCAGACGCCATGCTCCGAGAAAACTCAGCCCCCCTCAAGAAGATAAAGTATTTCTGGTTATTTGCTTTTCATGTTGCACATAGGAAATTTAAATATTTCTGTTTAGTTATTTTCATGTCACAGACAGAAAGCATACGTATTTCTGTTTAATTATCTTTAATGCTGCAAATAACAAATTAAATTATTGCTGTTTTAGTTGTCCTTCATGTAACTAGGAGAAAATATTGAGCATATTTCTGACCAGTAGTTTTCATTTTTCATGTTACGATAGAAAATGAATGTATTTCTATTTAATTGTCTTTCATCTTACAGATTGAAAATTCAAGTATTTCTGTTTAGTGATCTTTCATGTTAAAATAGAAAAGTTATGTAATTCTGTTTTGATTTCTTTCATGTAAAAAAGAGAATGACTAAGTATTCTAATCTGATTGTTATTCATGTTACAGATAGAAAATTTTAATATTTATATTTAGTTATATTACACAATGCAACTTGAAAATTTAAGTGTATCTGTTTAGTTTTCTTTGAATTTAGGATAGAAAATGTAAGTATTTCTGTTTAAGATTTTTTAGTTACGTTTGATTTACTTTGAGTACTCAGAATATTTATGGTAAAATTGTTAATTGTAGGCAGTAAAATATATATTTTAATTAATTGAGCACTTTCATCTCTAAATTGTTTTGTTGTTGTAAATAATCAGTTTTCCCTCCTTTTTTTCTTCTCTTAGAAATGTTTGTGTCTGCTTCAATGACTTAGGCATTGCAAACATGCTTCTTAATTCCAAGGTTATCAGTTAGTTGTGTATCCTTTACAGGACGTTTCAGAACCAACCCAAGCATTTTGTTTGCCTGTTGTGGTTTTTCTAGGCAAATGTTACATCAAGTTGTTCGCCACTGCTTTCTGAAGGGTCAGGTCTCAGCCCCACTGTTGAAACCAATGCAAGACGCAGAGTCCGCAGCTGGGATCAAACCCGGCATTACGAAGTGCATTCGTGGCACCTAAGCTACAGACGCCGAGGTACCTGATTCAATTCCAGCTATGGGTGATTTGGCAGCAGAGCGCTTTGTGTTAGTTTTGAAAATGGTATTTAGAGCCGACCGTTCAGGAGAAATGCCAAACTACAGAATATAAAATTGCCTAGTAAACATAATAGCCAAAGAATGCTAGAGTTGACTATGCAACGTCTTGTAAAATATGCAACAAACTTTTCTTTGTGTGTGTTTTTTTGTTGTTGTAACTGCTGATAGTTCTCTGCTCCCCTTGTAGACCTATAGAGCACACTTTCAAACATGCTGACATAATCTCAGTATCATTCTGCATTTTGCTCTCTAACTTTCCCATAGTCACAATAGTCTCCAGTTTTCAGCTTCTCAGTAGACCCTTTTGGCAGATAATTATAAAGTATGTGTTAACCTTTTGTTGATTCAATATTTCTTTTTCTTTTATAGCAAATATTGATTGCTTTATTTAGCATTTTTTTCCAGTTGGCAGAGAATTTTACAATATTCTCATATTTTGGCAAATATATATTTAGCATTTTGTTTCTAATTTTTAGCAAATATTAATTCAACATTTGTTTCCATATTGTTTCCTTTTTTTAAAAAAGATTTGTTGTTGCTGTTATTGATTCAATATTTAGTTTCCTTTATGGCATATATTGATCTAATATTTGTCCGTATTGACGAGCATTTCTTCCTTTTTGTGTGAGGGGGGAGGGGGGGGGGGGGGGGGGGGGGAGAGGAGAAACTTATTATCCCTCTCCCCTCCCCCATTCACTTTTTTCCTTTTTGATTTCCATTTTCCCATATTGATTCCATATTTTCCCATATTGATTCCATATATTTCTATATTGATTCTGTATATTCTTTTCCTTTTTTGACAGATAATGATCCAAGAGAGCAAGAGCTAGCATTAGCTTCATGACCTAATTGTTATATCAGTGCACATCATTCCAGTGTGAAGAAGACAGGTGTACATAAAAGACACTTCATATACAGATAAAGCAATTCTATTTTTCCAGAGTGAACTTAGTTGAACATGATGCTTAACAGAAACTAACTAATACTGTGTTTGTTCCTTTAGAGAAATATACCTCGGTGTGTGTGTTCTTTATGCAGTGGTTCCCAGCTGGCAGTCTGCGGTCCCAATTAGTGGTCAGTGGTTCCCAGTTGGTGGTCAGCAGTCCCAGTTAGTGGTCAGTCATTCCCAACTGGCAGTCAGCAGTTCCAAGTTAGTGGTCAGTGGTTCCATGTTGGTGGTCAGCAGTCCCAATTAGTGGTAAGTGGTTCCCAGCTGGCAATCAGCAGTCCCAATTAGTGGTCAGTGGTTTTCAGCTGGTAGTCAGCAGTTCCCAGTTAGTGGTCAGTGGTTTCCAGCTGGCAGTCAGTGATCCCAATTAGTGGTCAGTGGTTCCCAGCTGGCAGTCAGTGGTCCCAATTAGTGGTCAGTGGTTCCATGTTGGTGGTCAGAGGTCCCAATTAGTGGTCAGTGGTCCCCAGCTGGCAATCAGTGGTCCCAATAAGTGGTCAGTGGTTCCCAGCTGGTAGTCAGCAGTTCCCATTTAGTGGTCAGTAGTTCCTAGCTGGCAGTCAGTGTTCCCAATTAGTGGTCAGTGGTTCTTAGTTGGTGGTCAGTGGTCCCAATTCATGGTCAGTGGTTCTCAGCTAGCAGTCAGTGGTCCCAATTAGTGGTCAGTCTTTCCCATCTGGCTGTCAGCGGTCCCAATAAGTGGTAAATGGTTCCCAGTTGGTGGTCAGTGGTTCCCAGCTGGTGGTCAGTGGTCCCAATTAGTTGTCAGTGGTTAAGAGTTGGGGTCAGTGGTTCCAATTAGTGGTCAGTGGTTTCAAGTTGGTTGGTGGTCAATGGTTCCATGTTGGTGGTCAGCAGTTCCCAGTTAGTGGTCAGCAGTTCCCAGTTGGTGGTCAGCAGTTCCCAGTTGGTGGTCATCAGGTTAAAGGGAGGGGGCCAGTATCCTTCAAAAATAAAAGGTGTCTGTGGGTCTTATTTAGCTGGGAACCACTGCCGTAGAGAAGTGCTGTGAAAATTATGCTGCCATCTGTGCTGCTGTTGTGTAAATTAGTTCCTTTCTCATCTTTGTCATCATTATCATGGTCATTATTTTTATCATCCTCATCACTATTATCTTCATCATCATTATCATCATCATTCAAATCATCATCATCAAGTGCCTTGCCAACTAGCCTGGGCAAATTATACTATTACACTGCCCTCACCTAATCTATGTGAGATTATCAGTTAACTCTGTTGATGCCATGAACCAAATCAAAAGTTCATTGGTTGTTTTTTTTTTTTTTTTTTTCAAAGGCTTTCTGAGTCTCTTTGATGGCAGACTGTTTGTCGCTCTATCTATCTTCTTTATATTTTTCTTCACTGTATATTGGGGCACCACATAATGGTTTCTAGATAACCTGAAGTCGGGTGTGAGTGGGTTGTCTGTGTGCAGTCAAGAGATGCTTTATAACAGAAGGTCTACTGTTTTAGAGAAATGTAAATTTATGCTGACTGGTACTGAAAAAGTTCATATGATTTCTTTCAGTTTCATGGCAAAAGACTGTTAGCTCTTCCAGCACCAAGTAGGGGTTGGTTTTAACCTGCCCTAATCTAGCCATTTAAAAACAAATACCTGAGGAAGATGGTGAACATAACATGGAAAGAATTCAGGTGAGGTGAAGAAATAAGAAAAATGTCTGTGTAACCACTGGCAACAACAGATATAAGACAAAGAAGAAGGTACTATATTGGACACATTATGAAAAGAGATGATGAGAGAGTCACTAAACAGGTAGTGAAATGGGAAATAAAGAGATTGAGGAAACAAGGATTTCCAAGAGAAACCATAAGTTAAATATGGTTGAGAGATTTGATTTGATTTGATTCAAGAACCGACACCACAGCACTCGGGGCATTCCCATAAGCGCTCTGTCCCCATCTTCAGCAACCAGCGAAGAGTTCCCATACTAATGGTGCCAGTAGCATTCTGATTAAACGTCCTTTCCTTTGAGCCTCGAGCATCTGCCAGAAGCTCTTGTCACTCCCCGCTGCATCAATCTCACCAGACTGGTGATCCATCGGCTCTTCCAAACTGTACACGCTCTCCGACAAGGCACTAACCACGTCTGCCTTATCATGTATCAGTATTCGACCAAGTTGTGCAGAGCCAGCCAGTCTGTCTTCCTGTCTTTTTCCAACACACTGACGTGCCCCATTGAAAAAATCCAGACAATACTCCTCACCTGTGTCCTCCGCAGCGAAGCATGCCACTCTGCACGAGGCATACCTGTTCTGATCTTTTTCAGCATGCTTTCTGAATCAGTTACAATCACGATGTCTGTGTGTGTTGTGTTCTGTAGCCAGCGGAAAGCTGCAGTGACTGCCTATTCCTCCATTCTTAAGCTGGATGTTGTGGTATCATACGCTAAGCTCTCCTGCACCAAATGTCGTGTTTTAGTGTTATTTTCCTTCCTTCATTCCTACAGTTATGTTCAATTTTTTTTTACCCTAGCAGTTATTATTACTTACAGTCTTTTTTTACTAGAACTTAATATTTTATCTTTCTTAGTTATTATTTTAACTTCTTTGCACTCAGATGCTTATTTTATCTCCTTTGTATATATACATTTTTTTTAAAAGCTCTCTGCACCCAGACAGTGATTATTTATTTCTTTTTGTATTCATGCAGTTTTAATAGCCACTTTGTACCAAGAAAATCATTACTTCAGATCCCTTTTGCTTTACAGATTAAAAAAAAAATGTTTCAGATCTTTTATGCTGATACAGATTTTAATTGACCTCTTTGTACCCAAAGAATCATCACTTTAAATTATTTGTGCTTAAGACATTTTAAAATTTCTCCTTGTATGCACAAGATTATTGCTTCTGACCTTTGTACTCCTACAGATTTTTAAAAAACCTCATTTGTATTAGAACCATTATTACATTGAAGTAACATATTCCTGTCCTTGGGGGTGGGAACTAATTTCATTATTCCATTCACATTCATGCATCAATTAACAAATAATCAGAGAGAAAAGAGAGAGAGAGAGAGGGGGGGGGGGGGGGGGGGGAGAAGGGGGGAGAGAGAGGGGTGTGTGAGAGAGATAGAGAGAAAGAGATAGAGAGAGGGGAGAGAGATTAATTATTCATGTATAAACTGATAGCTCTTACATTTTCAAACACTTTTGTTGAGGTTGATTTGTTTCACACAGAGATATGTATTTTGATGGAAACATATTATGTTATACAACAACCGGTGAAAATGTTTGAATTATCACTTATTTTTAGACTGCTGTGATTGTTCCATTATGTATGTTTAACAAAACAAACAAAATGTCGTTAGTGCATCAGGCAACAGACAAAAACAAACAAAATGTCGTTAGTGCATCAGGCAGCAGACGTAAAAAAAAACATATGGAGATGGGAGCTAGAGAGTAAAGTTAAAAAGCTGTTGGAGAACATGGGATGAACTGCATGCAGTAGAGAAGGATATAATGACTTGGCTGAGTTGGCTGAGGACGTAAGCTCTATTGAGGGATAGAAGGCAGAAGAAGAAATGCATTGGGCACAAGGTGCTAAATGAATTGTTTTATAGACCAGTCTTTAGGGGTTGTGGTCAACATAAGCCGGATGCCTTTACTTTTTTTGAAGAAAATTTGTAGTACACATTTGAGGCTGGATCAACATGGCGGCCAAGCTTGATACAAATAAATTTGACTGGGTGTGGATTTGAACTCTTTGAACCAGCAGCCATGCATTTAGCCACTGTACCACTGTGGCTGACTCTGGCCTCTTTTGAGTTGTACTGGAATAAGTTATGAGTTATGTCTGCTAAATGGAAATAGATCACAAGGCAGACTGAGAAGATGATGGAGAGGTAATCTGTAGGCAGACCTACAAACTCAGTCTTCAATCAGAACGAGAAGGCCAGTCACAGAGATGATGGAGGCAGGCGATATCTGCAGCAATGAATCTCAAGGGTCCAGAATGCTGAAGAAGAAGAAGAAGTAGCTATGGCTCCTAGAAACTCTATGTGCTCTTGTTCAGACAGAAAATAGCACAGATATATCACAGAAAATATGCAGGCAGAAAAAAACATGCAATGATTTGGCTGAATAAACATGTGTGACTGAATGAATGACTGATTCCAGGGTTTCTTTTTCATGTTCACTTTCTGTAGATTGTAGTGGACAATCCTGGTTGTTCATCCATTCTGGTCTTTAGTCTTGTTCCAAGAATTTTAGATACACATCCATTTTATAGATCTGGCTTATTTGTGTGCAAACTGTTGGTTCCTTGCCTCTCAGGCAGGTGCAGTGTGACTTTGAGGAAAAGTCAATCTTGTCCATTGCCAGGCCTCCATATAAAAACCTGTTTCTATGATAGCCACACACAAAAATGAACCAACTAACAAACTTTATTTTCAAAGGGTCACAAATTGGGCACGCAGGCCCATCTTACATATGGGCCTTCCAAACACCCCTCTTTGGCACAGCAGTTGTATTTCTTTCAATAAAGCAGTTTTGTTCACCACAGAGACACTTGTAGCTAGGTCTGGACTGGTATGAGCAATGATATTTTTGGTGAGCCTGTTTTCCCAGAATTGTTGGTCTTTTAGAATCTGAATTTTTCTATTTTGTTCCTTGCTGATTGTTGATGCCATCATCTGGAATTTATCATTTTAAGAAACTTTTATTATCAATGACCGATGTACTTAGATATCCATGTTTTTGAGAACTTCATTTTTCTAATCTATATTTGTGTTATACAATACTGTACTCTGGCGGCATCCTTGGCTAAGGCGTTGCGAGTCCTACTCGTAATCCAACGTACCGGGATCAAAACCCACTGCGGGCTGAGTGGATTTTTATCGTGGTATGGGACGTGGCAGGTCAACCCAGCCTCAAATGGGTACCAGGATGGCTGTCCTGGGGAAGTAAAGATGGCCGGCGTAATGCTGACCACATTACCCATCCAGTGCCGATAGGTCTGTAAAAATATGGGACAATCTGCCCATATGCCTGATGCGCCTTAGGCGTAATAAGAGATCTTTACTTATACTGTACTCTGCGTGGATTGTTATCATGGTATGGGGTGTCGCAGATCGACCTAGCCTAAACATGGGTATCAGGGTGGCTGTACCGGGGAAGAAAAGTCGGCCGGGGTAATGCTGACCACAATACCCACCTAGTGCCAATAGTCTGAAAAATATGGGCGCTCCTTCCATTTACCCGATGCTCCTAAAGGCGTGACAAGGGATCTTTACTTATATATTAGTATACCTTTACTGGTGACAGAGGGGTCATGAACATAACCTCATAATTCTGATATACATTTTTTCAGTTCACTTACAGATGATTTTGTAGCAGACCTGACAATCGATTGATCAGTTTGTCCCCTCTGTGCTGCTACCTTGAAAAAAATCAGTCTGAATTGTAGACCAGCAAGTCAGCTACCAGATGGCCACTTCAACCTCAAGAGAAGTTATTATTAGGGCTTTTGTAATGGTTCCTCCAGCCAGGTGCAAGCTTCAGTTCTGTGTGGTTCTTTTGTTAAATGTTTTCTTATGTTACTTACATTACTTACATAATAATTTGTGTTGTTGTTGTAACATGATATGGTTTTTTTTTTTCATGTTAGATGATGTGTTTCCTTACGTTAAGTGTTTCCTTAGGTTACATATATCTTCTAATGTTACATGACATGTTTCCTAATGTTACACTATAATGTTTTATTACATATCATACCATGTAATATACTATAATGTAATAGCTGTAATAGGCTTTATACTTGTTATAATAATATTTGCTGTGTTAAGCTGTGTTACCTTATACTGTGTGATTTATTGTATAAATAGCTGCTGTGTAAAAGTATAGGCAGCCCTATACAAGACCCTTTTCCCACGCCTGTAGGCACTTGGTAGGTGATGTGGTTACAGCATCAGGCCGGCCACCTTTACTTCCTAGGACTGCACCTGGTACCCACTCAAGGCGGGGTCAACCTGGGAGTCACTGTCATTTTGGAAAAAAAAGTCCAGTTCCGTCAGGGCGCGAACCACGACCTTCCGATCCACAGGTGGGCATCTAGCCGCCAATGCCACCGCGATTTCCATGGGCAGTCCTATAAAACAGCATTTGTCAACCTTTTTAAACCTGCAGACCAGCAAAACTAAGTAAATTCTTTGGCAGAACAACCTGACAGCAAACAAAATAAGAAACCATTTTTGTTCAATTAAAAAGGAGATGTAGATACCAGTTTATTTGTTAAATTAAAAAGGAGATGTAGATACCAGTTTATTTGTTAAATTAAAAAGGAGATGCAGATACCAGTTTATTTGTTAAATTAAAAAGGAGATGTAGATACCAGTTTATTTGTTAAATTAAAAAGGAGATGTAGATACCAGTTTATTTGTTAAATTAAAAAGGAGATGTAGAAACCAGTTTATTTGTTGAACCAATGTCACAAGATTTCAGTTTTCAGCTAATGGGAAATTTGTTGCTGCATGCAGACGAGAAAATCAGTGTAGTGCTACATGTTTTGGCAGGCAATTGTGGCAGATCACTGGTTGAATAACACTGTTGTTATAGCAGGCATGGCCAGTGGGTGTGAACTGTTTTCATGCATTCTTCTTCTCCTCCTTCTTAGTGTTCACCAGCTGTAAACTCGGGTGGAATGTTGGGTTGTGTTGTTCGTCCACTTCTGGACCAGCCTTGTTCCCAAACTTGCTTTTTTGTTTGTGCAAATCCGTTTTACAGGTCTGACTTATTTGTATGCAGACTGTTGGTTCCTCACCTCTCAGGTAGATGTACCCTGACTTCAAAAGAAACTTCCCTAATTAGTCGCTTTCTGTGACATTCTTGTAAATAGGCATTGGGTCCATTCTGGTAGGGGTGAAAAGCGAGGAACCAGTATTCTGCATACACATATGCCAGATCTGTAAAACTGGTGTGCACACAAACCTGAAGTTCTGGAATGAGAACCAAAGCCCAGAAGTGGACGAATAGCCAGAACTTTCTGCTGGAGTATACAGCTGTTGAATGCCAACAAGAAGAAGATCACATGAAGTTGTTCTGACTGGACTGCCAGTTGAGTTCAGTCTGTCCCATGCCTCTTCAGATTCAGACATTAGTTATTTAACCCCGTCACTGTGGGAAAACTAAATCCAGCCACTTTTGGTTGTGACACAGTCATGTAAATACGCACATAACGGCCTGTCTGCACTGATCTGTTTCTGAAAAACTTACAGTGAAATTCTGTTGGTTTAATCTGCGCCTGAGCAAAGTTTAAAAATCCAGGATATAATAATAATTTAAAATAGCATTTAGAGGGATTTCCTTATCACCCCAGTGGCTTTTTAAAAAAAGCTAAGTTGATGTCAAATTTTACCATAAGCCTCAATGATGGAGGTCACAGGGTGACAGCATGAGTCACCTGATACATATTTTTTAAGCCCCGGGGAATAAATTTTAATCACTCTGTTCATGTTTATTGATTACCCTTTTTGATGTGTTTATATATTTTGGAACAGTAAAATATTAAATCAGTGTTATAGAAATGTATTAGTGACCTGTTTAAAATTGTTCATTTTTTTGTTCATTTAGAAGTCAGTTTTTTTATAGAAATTTTCACTGGTTGGTGACTATAAAGAAAATATTTTTTTTTTTTACATTCACGGGGCGAAAGGTTTAAGCCAAAACTTCACAAGATTTAAAGAGGAAAATTGATTATAGTCTGGTGCTGATGGAGTGTGCTATCTGTCCTGGAAGAAACACATGCGGCCACACATCACATATAGACATTGAACCGGACTACTCATTCGGCAGGCAAGTGACTGCTAGGGGAAGTGTTTGCTTCAGTGAAATGTCTATAGGTTCCAGTATCAATGCAGATGTGCCGTCCCATGGCTACTCTGTTCTTATCCTAGTGGAAATGACACAAAATGTCCTTCACTGTCCCATTTGAAAAACTTGCCAGTCCCAGCAAAATAGAAATGTATAAAGCAACTGTCAGATGTTTTAACACTAATGTTTGCCACATCAGAACTGCCTCTCACAGCTGCCATAAATAATCAGTCACGGAAGCCAACATTTTCTGCGCAAAACTACATGCCACTCTGAACTTAATTAGCCACCCACCATTACTGAGGTATAGCAATAATCGGTATGTGAGCTTTTGGCCGATTTTGTTTTACTTTTCACTTTTAGGATCAATAGTTTGTCATTGCTTCTAAACGGTTGGCACCAAAAACCATAGTGAAAAAAATAATTGGACACTATAGTTGGGAATTCTGATGCGCATTTGAAACACCCAAGCCACAGAGGTCAGCAATAAATGACAAAGAATGGTTTGAGCAACGGCTGTTATTAGTTTTAAAAAAATAAGGAAAAATGTGTATTGTATAGAGCAGGCAGAGATACCTGAAACAGGCCCTTCTGTTCTTCTTCTTCTTCTTCTTCTCTTCCACCTTTTACCTCATCAAAGTGTCAGGGGGAGATGTAATGTTCGTTGATGAGCTCTGTCAAGAGCATTATTAAGACTGATGTTCATTTCTGTAAGGCTGTTCTTAATGCCATCACTCCATCTTTTCCGAGGACTTCCACTCGCTCTATACCCATTGTAACGTTTTAGTGTGGCTCGCTGTGGTGGATAGTACCAGGGCATTCTTGGTAGGTGTACTAACCACTTCATTTGTTGTTCTTTGATGACCTGTAAGACTGGCTTTATTCCTAGCATTCGTCTGATTTCATATTCTGTCTTTCCTTGAAACTCCTGCAGCTCTTCTAAGGCATTTCATCTCTGTTGTCACAATTTTACGTTCATTGGAGGATGTAAGTGTCCACATTTGGAATTGATAGCATAGTGTTGGCCAAAAAATAGTTCTGATAAGATTCACTTTAGTACTCCGGGGTATCTGCTTGTGTGTCAACAGGGAAGATAGTTGAACCTTCTGTTCACTTTGTATAAATTACTTTCCAGTATCACTGATATTTCTGTGGTCCATTTCTGCGTGGTCTACCTCTGGTTTTGTTACCGCTGTATCTGTGTAATATTGTTCTCTGTGGTGCCCTGTCTGATGCCAATCGTATTACATGGCCAAACCATTTGATTTGCTGTCTACCTTTAAAGTTCATTATTGGTTCTCTGCTGACTCTCCTGATATTATCGTTCTGAAGTCAATCTTTCATTGTTACACCTAGTATAGTTTGTAAACATTTCATTTCTGTCGTAACTATTTTCCTTCTGTCCTCTGAAGACAGTATCCATGTTTGATATTGATAGCATAGAGTTGGTAAGAATATTATGTTGAACAGTGTTTCTTTAAAGTTCACATTTACATGCTTGCATTTCAAAATTGCTGCCATTTTGCCTAAAACTTGATTGGTTTTATTGGTTTTTATTTATTATATATCTCAGTTACTACTGTTGTAACCTGACCACACACGGGCCCGCTAAGCACTTGCTCGGGACCCCACCAGGGGCCCTTTGGTAATCTGTGCAGGTCATGGGACTTGCCTGTGAGTTGCTGTCGCAGGGACTGCAACACGTTGGTTTGCACAGGGTCCCATAATGTTTTTTAGACGGCTTTGGGCCTTACCCCCAAGTTTGAGGATCTTTGTACCCGTGAAACAAGTTTATTATGTTCTATGTGATGCTGTGTCTGACCACAAAGTTTGAGAATCTTTGTCCCACTAATTTACATGAGACGTATTAGTTATGTAGCACATAAAACTATCAGTGATACGTGTTTGTTATGTAGTACATAAAACTATCAGATCTATTCATAATACTATATTTTTGTGTACATTTTTTTTTCAGTTGCTCAGAATGGTAATAAAATGAGTACTTAATTTTCAATTACCGTTTATTTGTTTTTTGTATGTGCGTAAAGTATATTTCTCTAAGGCATTGTGAATGCGTTTTGTAATCCTGCAATACTCAGTTCGATTCCAGCTGCGGGAGATTTGGCAACAGACAGCTTTGAGTTGATTTTTAGCATAACCTCTCTTACCCCAAGACCATTGTGCGTGGCGAAGAGCCACACCCTCCCCGAGGTAGTCCTGGTAACTGGGGGTGCGAATTCCTAGGCAAAACACAATGGATCTAGAGGAGCAAACCTTGATTTTAAAAAAACGGTGCACCACACCATACTGCCCCCTGTGGGAGGGAAGGAGCCGGAGGGGTGCTGAACAGTCTTGGGAGTGGAAACAAGTATGCTAACCCCCTGAATACCGAAAACTATTGTGAAGGCACAGGGACTCAGGACGTGACGATCCAGTTGCCCCAACTTATGCTTAGTCCATGCTTAGAGCCAAGAAGAGCTCAGTGAAATCTGCAGGCAATCTGGTGGCGGGTGTTGTGTGTAGTCCGAGATTCAGACTATTGATGACCGCTAATGAACATGAGATATGACGAGAGACACGACGTCACTTGCCAACGGAAGTTTGGACAATAGACAGTTACAAGAGAAGTAGGAATGATGGAGGCTTGTATTGATATGTTCCTGATGCCACAGTTCGTGGAAGAGCAAAGTCTCTGAGCTCCATGTTGGAGGAAAGGAATGATCCTAACGTCATTAAGTACAGTGATCGTAACATATTCATTTCATGGACACACATTATATCTGTGGAGAATTGCTGAATAAACGTATTGATATTGCCTGTCAATGACGTTTTCTCGAATGTAGAAGTTTCAACAGTTGATCTTGTTGGTGGCGTTTTGCTACCGGTCGTTGGGTTTGACATTTGTTACCCCTGGAGTCATAAGTTACTTGCACTTAGTACAGCATGGACCTGGAACGACATTTATATGAAATAATCTATGCACAGAATATCACCGTACAGGTTTCTGCAGGCATTCTGGTGGCGGGGAATGAGCACAATGTGAGCCCCACCTTAGCTACTTGTTAAAGGGAAAGGCAGAAACACAACCCATATTTCCTTTAGAACTGGTACAGGGCACTTCTGGCCGCTGTCCGGGGAGGAAGGTAGTAATCCACAGACACCCCAACACCACAATGCCATAAATATGAGTTGATTTTGACAGTAGTATAAAGCATCATCCACTTCTAGTCTTATTCCAGGACTTGAGTTTTGAGTGCCTGTCCGTTTTACATATCTAGCTTACTTATATAAAGACTGTTGGTTCCTTGCCTTTTATGGAGATGCACTCCAACTTCGAAGGGTGATTATTAAAAGAGTTGACTAGTCTCCAGGTCACAAAGACGTACTGTTGAACACTTCTCCTTCTCCTCCTCCTTTTTCTTCTCCTTCTTCCCTCCTCATACTTTTCTCCCAGCCAAGAATTTGGGAAGAGATGTAAAGATTATGTATGTACTCTTTCTGTTGCTCTGTGTAAGCAGTTCTTCATTTCTTTTCAAAGATGTTCTCGATCCCCTCATTCCATCTTTTGCCTAGCGTTCACTTAAATAAAATGACAATGATTTGGCAAAAAATATGACGAGGGTGATAGCAGTGAGGATATGTTGAAACAGTTGTGTCATTGTAAAGTCAAAAGAAAGAATTAAATCTGTTATATATATTTATTGCCTGCACATACCAATTTTTATCTCAGTTATTATAATGAACACAATGATGATAAAGATCATAATGATGATACAAACTCATTTTGACTACTGGCAACAGCTGACTAGTGTCAAATACCGACAAACACATTAAATACAGAGTACAACAAATACTTAAAATGGCAAATGCAATAGACACTCGCCTTAAATACCGACTACAACAGGTATGTTACATGCTGACTACAGCAAATAAGATACTGGCTACTCACATTAGTTACTGCCTACAACAGACGGTCATGTTAAATACTGACTACAACAGAAATTTGTGTTAAATATTGACTATAACTAACATTCAAGTTAAAAACTGTCTGCAACAGACACTCGGGTTAAATACTGACCACAACCGATACTTATGTTAAATACTGACTACAGCAGTCACTCACATTTAAAACTGACTACAGCAGACACTGACATTAAATACTGACTACAGCAGACACTGACGTTAAATACTGACTACAGCAGACACTGACGTTAAATACTGACTACAGCAGACACTGACGTTAAATACTGACTACAGCAGACACTGACGTTAAATACTGACTACAGCAGACACTGACATTAAATACTGACTACAGCAGACACTGACGTTAAATACTGACTACTGCAGACACTGACATTTAAAACTGACTACAGCAGACACTGACGTTAAATACTGACTACAGCAGACACTGACGTTAAATACTGACTACAGCAGACACTGACATTAAATACTGACTACAGCAGACACTGACGTTAAATACTGACTACAGCAGACACTGACATTTAAAACTGACTACAGCAGACACTGACGTTAAATACTGACTACAGCAGTCACTGACATTAAATACTGACTACAGCAGACACTGACATTTAAAACTGACTACAGCAGACACTGACGTTAAATACTGACTACAGCAGACACTGACGTTAAATACTGACTACAGCAGACACTGACATTTAAAACTGACTACAGCAGACACTGACGTTAAATACTGACTACAGCAGACACTGACGTTAAATACTGACTACAGCAGACACTGACATTTAAAACTGACTACAGCAGACACTGACGTTAAATACTGACTACAGCAGACACTGACATTAAATACTGACTACAGCAGTCACTCACATTTAAAACTGACTACAGCAGACACTGACATTAAATACTGACTACAGCAGACACTGACGTTAATTACTGACTACAGCAGACACTGACGTTAAATACTGGCTACAGCAGACACTGACGTTAAATACTGACTACAGCAGTCACTCACATTTAAAACTGACTACAGCAGACACTGACATTAAATACTGGCTACAGCAGACACTGACATTAAATACTGACTACAGCAATCACTAACGTTTAATACTGACTACAGCAGACACTCACATTAAATACTGACTACAGCAGACACTAACGTTAAATACTGACTACAACAGACACATTAAATACTTACTACAACAGACACTCACATTAAATACTGACTACAACAGACACTAACGTTAAATACTGACTACAGCAGACACTAACGTTAAATACTGACTACAGCAGACACTCACGTTAAATACTGACTACAGCAGACACTGACATTAAATACTAACTACAGCAGACACTGACGTTAAATACTGACTACAGCAGACACTCACGTTAAATACTGACTACAGCAGACACTGACATTAAATACTGACTACAGCAGACACTGACGTTAAATACTGACTACAGCAGACACTGACATTAAATACTGACTACAGCAGACACTGACGTTAAATACTGACTACAGCAGACACTGACGTTAAATACTGACTACAGCAGACACTGACGTTAAATACTGACTACAGCAGACACTGACGTTAAATACTGACTACAGCAGACACTAACGTTAAATACTGACTACAGCAGACACTGACATTAAATACTAACTACAGCAGACACTGACGTTAAATACTGACTACAGCAGACACTAACGTTAATTACTGACTACAGAAGACACTAACGTTTAATACTGACTACAGCAGACTCGTTAAATACTGACTACAGCAGACACTAACGTTAAATACTGACTACATCAGACACTAACGTTAAATACTGACTACAGCAGACACTAACGTTAAATACTGACTACAGCAGACACTGACATTAAATCCTGACTACAGCAGACACGTTAAATACTGACTACAGCAGACACGTTAAATACTGACTACAGCAGACACTAACGTTAAATACTGACTACAGCAGACACGTTAAATACTGACTACAGCAGACACTAACGTTAAATACTGACTACAGCAGACACTGACATTAAATACTGACTACAGCAGACTCGTTAAATACTGACTACAGCAGACACTGACATTAAATACTGACTACAGCAGACACGTTAAATACTGACTACAGCAGACACTAACGTTAAATACTGACTACCGCAGACACGTTAAATACTGACTACAGCAGACACTAACGTTAAATACTGACTACAGCAGACACAGACATTAAATACTGACTACAGCAGACACGTTAAATACTGACTACAGCAGACACGTTAAATACTGACTACAGCAGACACTGACATTAAATACTGACTACAGCAGACACTGACATTAAATACTGACTACAGCAGACACGTTAAATACTGACTACAGCAGACACGTTAAATACTGACTACAGCAGGCACGTTAAATACTGACTACAGCAGACACGTTAAATACTGACTACAGCAGACACGTTAAATACTGACTACAGCAGACACGTTAAATACTGACTACAGCAGACACCATAAATACTGACTACAGCAGACACGTTAAATACTGACTACAGCAGACACGTTAAATACTGACTACAGCAGACACGTTAAATACTGACTACAGCAGACACTAACGTTAAACACTGACCACAACAGACACTCGCGTTAAACACTGGTTACAACAGAGACTCACTTTAAACATTGAATACAACAGAGACATGTTGAATAGTGACTACAGCAGACACTCACGTTAAATACTGGCTACAATAGACACTTGCGTTATATACTTGCTACAGCAGACACTCACGTTATATACTGGCTACAGCAGACATTCACTTTTAACCTAGAATGAAACAATCATTGGAAATAGAAGGAACAAAGAAATAAATAATTGGTTTCAAACAGCACTAATTACTGGACATTATGAGGCCTGATGGACTTCAATGACTAGACTGGAGCATACAGAGCGGATTGTTGATACAGACAAACGGATGCGAGTGGACCGCGAGGCAGATTTACAACATCGGTGGGAAGAGGATGTTCAGCATTTTATTATTGCTGCCAATTGACAGACAGACAGACAGACAGACACATGGACAGACAGGACAGGCAGGTAGATAGATAGATAGATAGATAGATAGATAGATAGATAGATAGATAGATAGATAGATAGATAGATAGATAGATAGATAGATAGATAGATAGATAGATAGATAGATAGATAGATAGATAGATAGATAGATAGATAGATAGATAGATAGATAGATAGATAGATAGATAGATAGATAGATAGATAGATAGATAGATAGATAGATAGATAGATAGATAGATAGATAGATAGATAGATAGATAGATAGATAGATAGATAGATAGATAGATAGATAGATAGATAGATAGATAGATAGATAGATAGATAGATAGATAGATAGATAGATAGATAGATAGATAGATAGATAGATAGATAGATAGATAGATAGATAGATAGATAGATAGATAGATAGATAGATAGATAGATAGATAGATAGATAGATAGATAGATAGATAGATAGATAGATAGATAGATAGATAGATAGATAGATAGATAGATAGATAGATAGATAGATAGATAGATAGATAGATAGATAGATAGATAGATAGATAGATAGATAGATAGATAGATAGATAGATAGATAGATAGATAGATAGATAGATAGATAGATAGATAGATAGATAGATAGATAGATAGATAGATAGATAGATAGATAGATAGATAGATAGATAGATAGATAGATAGATAGATAGATAGATAGATAGATAGATAGATAGATAGATAGATAGATAGATAGATCTGTCTGGTAAGTGGATGAATTCATTCATTCATTGGCATCTTTCCGTCTTTCCAGACGACAGTGTTATATTGTGCTATGAGGAGGCATGAGACTCACAGCCCATGGCGATGGCGAGTGTGACTAGCAAGACCCGCCCGTGTCAAGAATAGTCTTACACAATGATAGCATGGGATTTCAGGACCATTGTTAACAACATTTGTGTTTAATCCTTTTTTTTTTTTTTTCAGACGCTCAGCTCTCATCCTTTCTGCAATCATTTCTCCCTTCATTCAGTCTCATTCCCTTCCTAATATGCCCTTTCCACACAACACGTTCCAAGGCATTTTGTTCCCATGAGTCCGCTTTAATAGCTGTATCATTCATGTCCCGCTTGCATACATCTTTATAACGTAGTAGAGGTCGGCCTCGACAACTTCTTCCTGTCTTTAATTCACCATAAAGGATGTCCGTAGGGACTCTGCCATCCTCCATTCTCCAGGTGTGACCCAGCCACCTGAGCCTTCGTAGACTGAGTATGGAAAAGACTGTTGTTGTACCTGCTCTTTCCAGTACCTCAGTGTTTGTGATTTTGTCCTGCCACTTAATGCCAAGTATTCTTCTTAGGCATCGCATGTGAAAGCTATTAAGCCGTCTCTCTTGGTGCAAATAGGTTGACCAAGGTTCACTGCCATAAAGCAGAGTGCTGAGAACAAAAGCCTGAGAGACAAGGGTTTTTGTTTTAATTGTGAGAAGTGGATGAATAATAATGGCTCGGATATATGAGTAACTACATGGACGAATAAACAGACGGAGATATGAACGAATGAATAGTTGAGAGAAGCCACGGATTAGTGAGCGCGCCGACAGACAGGTATAATTAATAGCAGCATTGATAGGACGCAAAAAAAAAAAAATTATAGTTACCATTTAGAAGGAGATGAGGGGAGGTGGGTGGGTGATATCTGCAGCGATCAACCTCAAGGGCTTGGAATGCTGAAGAAAATAGGTGTTAATATGGTGATAAATCTTGTGACTGGACATGTGATTACCTAAAAACCGAATTTGACTGATTGTATAGTTCGTTTTGAAGATATTCGGTCCGATTTTTTTCGTAAGATTTATCAATTACCAAATAACTGACCGCGCGTTTATCCGACAGAATTATTATTTTAGTAGTCTTCTTCTTCTTCTTCTTCTTCTTCTTCTTCTTCTTCTTCTTCTTCTTCTTCTTCTTCTTCTTCTTCTTCTTCTTCTTCTTCTTCTTCTTCTTCTTCTTCTTCTTCTTCTTCTTCTTCTTCTTCTTCTTCTTCTTCTTTTTTTATCTTTTTTTCTTCGTCTTCTTCTTCTTCTTCTTCTTCTTCTTCTTCTTCTTCTTCTTCTTCTTCTTCTTCTTCTTCTTCTTCTTCTTCTTCTTCTTCTTCTTCTTCTTCTTCTTCTTCTTCTTCTTCTTCTTCTTCTTCTTCTCCATCTTCTTTTCTTCCTCTTCTTCTTTCTTCTTCTTCTTCTTCTTCTTCTTCTTCTTCTTCTTCTTCTTCTTCTTCTTCTTCTTCTTCTTCTTCTTCTTCTTCTTCTTCTTCTTCTTCTTCTTCTTCTTCTTCTTCATCTTCTTCCTCTTCTTCTTCTTCTTTCTTCTTCTTCTTCTTCTGCTGCTGCTGCCACTGCTGTTGCTGCTGCTTCTACTACTACTGCTACTACTTCTTCTACTACTATTAATGTTGTTGCTGCTTCTGTTACTGCTGCTTCTGTTGCTGCGGCTCGTGCGACTGCTACTGGAATTTCTATAGCTGCTGCTATATTCTCTTCGGATATCGAGGTAAAAACAAAGTTCTGGTTTTTGCTTATCCAGCAGCCTCGATAACAAACACACCATATTCTTCAAGACTTCTGTTGTAGAGCTTCTCTAGTATTATCTTTTCACATTGTTCTTACTCCCACCTCTTACTCCGTCTTTTGAGAAATGCCTTATATGGTGTGGCATAATAAAAATCTGAACATCGAATTCACAAGAATGCACGCAAGCAGAAAACATACCACACCGTCCCCATGTGTAGCCAAGTATTTCACCCTCAAGAATCCTAAACGGGACGAGCTATTTCTGTACTTCCTGGTTCTTTTGTGGGATTTGACTTTGACTTTGGTGGTTTTTGAGGTACCTAGTTGTTTAATATCCACTTTTATGATAATGCTTAAGGCACAGAAGCTAGTCAATGTAGGGTCGCCTCTATCGCTGACACTTATGTTTATAATGTGGTGAAGCTGGTCGGTCTTTCTTACATCACGCCCCAGGAATATTTCTCCTGTTGTGCCGTTTATCTTGAATAAGTTGTCTTTTAGTTTTGCACCCGAATTGTTGTTGTTGTCTAATGAGTCAATAGAAAAGCGAATCTGCGCATTATCACCAAGATCTTGGTCATTTGCTTTGACTTGATAGATAACTTTTTTATCATCTGAAACGAACCAGTCGATGATAACCACACCGCTGCTGCTACTACTGTTGTCCGCAAATGTATAGTTATCAATGCTGTAGTTATTGAAACAAGCACTAGTGATTACTGGAATGTTATCATTGACATCGTCGACAATAATTACCAGGGTTGCTGTGCTATTTTTCCGAGGGCTGCCTCTGTCTTTGACTTCAATCTCCATGATGTACTGTGGCATCTGCTCTCTGTTCAAACTTACAGCTGATAGGATCTCCCCATTCGGCTGTACTAGAAATGGCGTCATGGAAGATGATTCTGAATTCTCGACTTTGGAAAATACAAGTTGTGCGTTTTTGCCAACGTCGAGATCGCTGCCGAAGATTTTCCCCACCATTATCATTGGTTTTTGATTCTCCTTCACATGGATCTCCTTTGTCGTAACAATTGGGGTGTTGTCGTTGATGTCATCTACGCTGATTTTAACTTCAACTGTTGACGATCTCGCGGGCGATCCAGAATCTGTAGCAACAACTGTTAAGGTATACTCACTGACATTTTCCCTGTCGATCTCTGAGTTTGTAAAAATATGCCCTGAATTCTTGTCTATATTAAAAGTACTGGAGTTATCCGAACTGTCATTGAAAAAGGAGTACTGGACAACTCCATTGAGTTCAGCATCAGAATCTGTGGCTGTGATGACCGTAACGAACGTCCCCGCGTCCACCCCTTCTGTCACATTGACACTGTAGGAAGATTGTCCAAAGACGGGCGAGTTGTCGTTGACATCTACCACATTCACAGTGAAACTCTCCCTGGCTGTCAAAACCGGATTCCCTTTGTCGCTACAAACAATTTGCACCTGGAAGACACTAAAGGTTTCTCTATCAAGTTCCTTCGCCAGTTCGATTTTGTATGTTTTAGGATACACCAAGTTAATGTGAATAAATGCATTGTCCGTCTTACATTCCAATTCCCCAGCAGGGCCACTGTCATCGTCTTTGGTTTCCAAAATGGCCAGATAAGAGTGAAGAGGCGTATCTTCCGCCAGCGTTAAGACACCTTTGATTTGTGAATACGGCAGACCGATATGTATTTTTGGCGGGTTGTTTTTATTCGTGCATGAAATCATCGTGGAGAGAATACTTATCACGATCAACACCACCAGACTCTCCTTACTACACACAGACCAGGTCATGATGGCTTGTCCTTGCGTAATTAAAAACAAATAAGTAGTCTGTTAGTGAAAATCCATAGGAAAATTTTCAGTTTTTTCATTAAAAAACGATAGACAAACGGTCAGTATTATTGTTTCTTACAGTGGAAGACAACAATTTGTCAGTTTTTGTTAGAAATCTTTAGGCAAACAAATAACGTTTTTTTTTTCTCAAGCAAGAGAAAACGCAGACAATAAATTGTGAATGCTCTCTGCAACAAACTTTCAATTTTTTTCTTATCAGAGAAATCCCAAAGACAATAACATGTCAGTTATCCACAAACACATTGTCAGTCTTTTTTTCTTTGAAGATCTGCAGCAAACAAATTAACATTCTATATATTTAGTGAAAACCTTTTCGATTCACATTATTTCTGTCTTTGAGAGAGATACCAACTTTACCAGCTGACAGTGGGAATTTTATTGAACTGCTGTAACTATGGGCAGCAAATAAATTGAACAGAGGCCAGACAAGCTGTTCTGCGGCTCCAGACTTCCCAGCTGGAAAAAAAAGAGAGAAAAGAATGTATGAATACGTATTTTCTTACCAACGTACCAAAAACACATAATCAAATTATCTTAAAATAATCGTTTGAATTATGATTGATTGATTTGATTCAATAACCGACATCACAGCACTCGGGGCATTCCATAAGCACTCCGTCCCCATCTTCAGCAGCCAGAGAAGAGTTCCGATACTAATGGTGCCAGTAGCATTCTGATTAAACGTCCGTCTTGCCTTTCCTCTGAGCCTCGAGCATCTGCCAGAACCTCTCATCACTCTCCCCTGCATCAATCTCACCAGACTGTGGTGATCCATCTGCTCCGCTGAACTGTACACGCTGTCCTACAAGTTACTAACCACTTGACAGTACCAACGGCTGTCAGAGGTTCTAAAGTTACGTACCATCATGTTTTATGGGTGTAAACTTATCACCACCATTATCACTTCACTCTAATCTTAGGTGCTCAGTTATCTAGCTGAAGCCTCTCATTACCACCATACCATCACTGTCTATTATAATAATAATGATTACTAATGTCATCCACTGATTGCTAGGTTAATAAATCAAATATATGGTCTTATCCTGCATCAGTTTTTGTAATTCCAAATGTGTCTGTTCGTTTAATTAAACTGTCAAGATAGAATTACATTTGGCGGGGGCTCAAATAATAATTCTTTACCGGGAGAAGGTGGGAGGGGAGAGGGGGGGGGGGGGGGTCATTTGCCCTGTCTAATAATTCATTCAATATAATGATATAGACATCTAAAACACCTTTCCTTCTCTTATGGGTACCAAGTGCAGCTAATGTTAAAGAGATTAACGAGCCAATGTGGCAGTTTTCTTGGATATCCAGGACTTTTTCTGAGAGCAGCATAGCTCGGAGATTAGTCTTGTTAATCTTGTGGAGGGGATGTGTTGAGAGAAAAATCCCTACTCAACATATAAATAAATAATTAAATCCACATCCGTTACGTCACAAAATCCTCTGAGCGAGCATTATCTTGAATCAAATGCTGAATTTCCACCTCTGTGGCACCTGCTGGCCAGTCTCTGCATTCCCGGCTCAGCGTGATTATGACTCTACACAAGTCTGACTGTTCAGGTGGCACTTTGACCCACTCCTCTCTTTGCCTTATGTTCTCAACTATGCAAACCTGTCTGATTGTGTCTTCTGCCTGAGCCATACATGACCTCCTTCTTATCAGCCACAAATCCTTAACTGCACCCAGAGCTTCATGCAAAGGGTGGTCTGTGTCTGCAGCTACCCTGGGATATGACTTCGTCTGCAGCACCTTGTGCCTACCTGCAACCGTCGGCAAACCAAGGATGTATCGCATACACACCACTGGGGGGTCTCTGGTGCAACACAGAATGACCCGCATAGCCGCGTTCTGTATGCGCTCCAGTTTGTCCATCTGACTCTTTGAGACGGTAAGCAGTCCCAGGCCATAATCAACCACTGACAAGTATGAGGTGCTGATATAGTATGAAAAGCATTCTCTGCTCTATGTGTTTGAATTATGAATTAAGAACTAACATCACAGCATTCAGTATATTCCTTTAAGCGCTACATCCCCATCTTCAGCAGCAAGTGCAGAGTTCCAGTTGCAACTGATTGTATATCCGTCTCACCTTGTCCTTCAGTGTTGAGCGTCAGCCAGATCCCCTGGACACTAATCGCAGCACCATTTTTCTCAGACTGTGATGATCTATTTGTGCCTTCACAGAGTTTACTCCTTCCAAAAGACCCTTTAAACGTGTAGCTTGTCATGTGTCAGTCCATCACCAAGTGGCACAGAACCAGCCAGTTTATCTTCCAGTTCATTTCCCAAAATACCGGCATCACCTGGCGAATTATTCAAAGGACCAAAGGACGCTAACTACACAGGGCCTCTGAAACTATGCTTTACACTTTCCACGGAGCATACCTCTGTCTACATTTTCCAACATGCCCTTGGAGTGAATGCATCCTGTGTTACTTATCAGCAGATAATATATTTCAGGTCAGTTAAAGGGTAGGTAGGTAATATTATGTCTGTTAATTATAAATTATACATTGTGAATTAATATATAGAAAAATAGGTGAGTAGATGGTCCTTAGTCTAGGTTCCAACTTCACCGCTGAACAAAACAGTCCCAGCAAACACTTGAAGCCCCCACGCACGAATAGTAAATGCACAAGGCAGTGGTCATATATACCTACATAAACAGTCTCCTACCAAAATTGAATCCCACTGTTCACGGAATCCCATTGCAAATCACATCCACAGCTCGAAGTCTTGCACCAAGCCCTGAACTCAAAAGCTGAGCGATGGAACCTTTCACTCCCAGTACAGAAATTAATAAATAAAATCAGCAAACCGCGGCAAATAACTTTTCAGTGTATCAGCAGCCAGCAAGGCTATCCGCCATATTGGACCGTAAGTCCATGTGTCGAGTGAACAGATACATATATTTTTTAAAAGGTTAGTTGCGTATCCTTTACAGGACGTTGCAGAACCAACCCCCAACAGCCCCTGGCTGTTGTGTGGTTTTTTTAGGCAAATTTACGTCCAGCAGTTTGCCATTGCCTCTGGACGGTCGGCTTTCTTGATACCACTGTCGAAACCAACGAAAAGCGAATGGCCGGCAGCAGGGATCGAACCCGGCATCCCGGCATTACGAAGCGTTCGCATTTACTTAGCCACAGAACCGACAGATACATATATAAGTTACCATATATGTCTTCCGGAACAAATGAGCACAACTTCCTAGCAACAGAGACGAGACTTCTTAAGAGAAAAACTGCCCGAGAGATCAGAAGATAAAATATCAAAAATGAAGAAATTAGAACTGCGACTGAAACAGGTTATCCAGTTTAAGGAAGAGCAGCGGATAAGATTGTTTCGCCATCTGTCGAGAATGTTTTGACTCCGTCTGCCACTGAGAGACACTATAAAGAAATATAATGAACATACGCAAAATATGGATGGACAACATAAAGAACAGCTTTAAAGAAAAACAGAAAAACTTATGCAAACATTAGAAAGAATACACATAAGATCTTTACATTTCCCCTCGAAACTACGATGAGGTAACTGGAGAAAGAGAAAAGAAAGAAGGAGAAAAAACCCTTACACATCTTCTTGTAGTACAGCGGTTCTCATCGTGTGGGTCGCGACCCTATTTGGGGTCGAACGACCCTTTCACAGTAATCGCCTAAGACACATTTTCATTAATTTTATGAAATAGCAACAAAAATAATGTTATGGTTGGGGGTCACCACAACACGAGTAGCTGTATTAAGGGGGCGAGGCATTAGAAAGGTTGAGAACAAATGTTGTAGTACATCTCAGCCAATGGCGCAGCAAGGTCAGGCGGTACCCGGTGCGGAAAATTTCCTGTCACTTACTTCGCTCCTACGCACGCGCGTGCACGCACACCCCTATATATATATATATATATATATATATATATATATATATATATATATATATATATATATATATATATATATATATATATATAAAGCATGGATAACACAAGAAACCATTAAACTGATTGAAGATAGGAAAAGTAAAAAGGCAGAGTTAAACAATAGCAAAACTAGAGCTGCTAAAGCTAGAGCTCAGGAAAAATACACAGAAGCCAACAAGGAAGTTAGGAGGCATATAAGGGCAGATTGGCATTGTGGTGCTGGGGTGTCTGTGGATTACCTACCTCCCCGGGCAGCAGCTAGAAATGCCCTGTACCAGTTCTAAAGGAAATATGGGTTGTGTTTCTGCCTTTCCCTTTAACACGTAGCTAAGGTGGGGCTCACAGTGTGCTCATTCCCCGCCACCAGATTGCCTGCAGGTTTCGCTGAGCTCTTCATGTCTCTAAGCATGGCCTAAGCATGAGTAGTTGGGGCAACTGGATCGTCACGTCCTGAGTCCCTGTGCCTTCACGATAGTTTCCGGTATTCAGGGGGGTTAGCATACTTGTTTCCATTCCTAAGACTGTTCAGCACACCTCTGGCTCCTTCCCCTCTCACAGGGGGCAGTACGGTGTGGTGCACCGGGTTTATTATCGAGGTTTGCTCCTCTAGATCCATTGTGTTTTGCCTGGGGATTCGCACCCCCAGTTACCGGGACTACCTCGGGGAGGCTGTGACTCTTCGCCACGCACAATGGTCTTGAGGTAAGAGAGGTTTTGCTAGGTCAAGAGGCTGACACCACAATGGACGCTCCTTTCGTGAACAGATATTCACTAGATCTAGGGTGAAGACAGGGGGGGGGGGGAACCCACTACCCACAACACCAACACTTCTTACCCCCTGCCTCTCAAGGCTCAGTCCCTATAAGGGCAGATAAAGTGAAATATCTAAATGATCTAGCACAAGAAGCAGAGTCAGCAGCAGCAAAAGGAAACCTCAGAGAACTTTACAGTTACACAAGAAAATTAGTAGGTAAATATAGTCAGCCAACTGGATCAATCAAAAATAGTCAAGGAAAGGTACTTACTAACACTAAAGATCAAATGGACAGATGGGTTGAATATTTTGAAATGCTTCTAAATAGACCAGGCCCAGAGGTTCCCCCAGATATCCAGCCTTTAGAAATAGAACTGGATTTAAACTGTGAGATACCATCCAAAGAGGAAATTAGAAAAGCTATAAATCTTCTCAAGGAAGGAAAGGCGACAGGCCCAGATGGTATCCCAGCTGAAGCCATCAGGACCAACATAGACACATCAACAGAATTGCTACATAGATTATTCAGTAAAGTCTGGGAGACAGAGGAAATACCAGCAGACTGGAGAGAAAGATATCTTGTGAAACTGCCCAAAAAAAGGGGATCTACAGGAGTGTGAAAACTATAGAGGAATTATGTTGCTGTCAGTTCCTGGAAAAATATTAAGTAGAATTATTTTGGAAAGATTAAAAGATGCTATTGATAAAATGCTGAGAGATGAGCAGGCAGGTTTTCGGTCAAACAGATCCTGTACTGATCAGATAGCCACACTACGTATTATAATAGAGCAAAGCATTGAACTGAACTCACCACTTTACATTGGATTTATAGACTATGAAAAAGCATTTGACAGCATAGATAGGGAATCTCTCTGGAAATTGATGGGGCACTATGGAATCCCACAGAAAATTATCAACTTAGTAAAGGCAACATATAAAGACATGAAATTTCGAGTTCTTCATGAGGGAAAGCTAACAGATGCATTTGAAAAAAACAACAGGTGTGCGACAGGGATGTCTTTTGTCGCCTCTCTTATTTTTACTGGCTATCCTGCCTTGCAGGGTAAGTCTTTTTAGACAAAGGCTATTGGAGTCAAACCATATACAAACCGGCGGAAGGCAAGGGGAAACCACCGCTGTACCATCCCAAGAAAATCATATCAGCGATGAACAATGTGGATTTGTAGAAGGAAAAGGTACAAACAATGCCACATACATCCTAAGGGCATTGTCAGAAAGAGCTATAGAAGTAAAGACTGATTTGTACTTATGCTTCATAGACTATACAAAAGCATTTGACTGTGTGAAGCATGAAGAAGTAATCAAACTGTTAGAAAAATTAAACATTGATGGCAAAGATCTAAGAATAATAAAGAATATGTATTGGCAGCAAACAGCAGCTATAAGAATTAACAACTGTTTAGGTACATTTCAAAGCATAAAGAGGGGCGTACGACAAGGATGTGTACTTTCACCTGATTTGTTTTCAATATACAGTGAATATATTATGAGATCTTTAATTGATATGCCCGGAATCGTGGTTGGTGGGCACAATATAAACAATTTACGTTATGCTGATGACACAGTCTTGATAGCAAACAAGTCAGAAAGAATTACAGGAAATGATAGACATTGTGGTGTTAGAAAGTGGAAGAATGGCCTCAGTTTGAATAATGGGAAGACAGAAGTAATGGTGGTATCAAAGAAACAAATTATTCCTAAATGTGTAATAAAAGTCAATGGTGTTATTTTAAGACAAGTACAGAAATTTAAGTATCTGGGCACATGGATAACATCAGATGGGAAGATGCATAACTGAAGATAAGAAACAGAATTGGACAGGCAAAAACTGCATTTTATAAAATGAAAAAACATCTTGTGCAATATATCCTTGTCATTGAGAGTTAGAAAAAGAATTCTTGCTTGCTAAATACATCCAGTTTTAACATATGGATGTGAATCCTGGACAATCGGTAGGCAGGCCAAACAATTTTTGGAGGCCTCAGAGATGTGGTTTTACAGAAGAATGCTTAGAATACCTTGGACAGCCAAAAAGAGCAACCAAGAGGTTTTAAAAGAGGCGGGAGACCGAAGACAACTTATCACTGACATCAGAAGGAGACAGTCATCATTTTTCGGCCATGTTATGAGAAGAGGGAAAATAGAACATGTTGTGACCACTGGAAAGATCTGTGGAAGGAGGGATAGAGGAAGACAACGAGAGAAGATGCTTGACAGTCTTGTTGCATGGCATGGAGGTGTGTCGGCACACGAACTGATACATGCTGCATGAGATAGCGGATTATGGAGAGGCATGATCGCCCACGCCAGTCGGCAAGGCACCTTATGATGATGATGATAGACTGGACTATGAAAACAGTAACTGCTAACACCAAGAATGGAATTCAGTGGACCCCTACAAAACAGCTTGATGATCTGGACTTCGCTGATGATATTGCTCTTCTGTCCCATTCACGGAATCAGATGCAAGATAAATTAAATATACTTAATGCGAAATCACAGCAGCTTGGTCTGAAAATCCATAAAGGAAAGACAAAGATAATGAGAATAAATCAGGCAAATAGTAATGTGGTTTTTCTTAATGGCACCCCACTCCAAGACGTGGATTCGTACACCTATTTGGGCAGTAATGTAGATAAAGATGGAGGAACTGATAGAGATACTTTGGGAGAGAACTAAACAGGCTCCAGTGGATCAGGAACTGAGGAAAAGACGCTGACGTTGGATAGGGCACACACTGAGAAAACAGGAGAACAGCATTACTAGAATGTCTTTGCATTGGAACCCACAGGGGCATAGGAATAAAGGAAGGCCAAAAAACACATAGAGAAGAGAGCTGGAGAACGAGGTTAGAAAGATTGGGAGGACATGGGGAGAGCTCCATGCAATGGCGAAGGATAGAACGACTTGGCGTGAGTTGGTTGAGGGCCTATGCTCCATTGGGGGATAGAAAGGCAGAAGGAAGAAGATATATATATATATATATATATATATATATATTATAATAATATATATATATATATATATTATATATATATATATATATATTAGGGCTGTACGGAATAGTGATTTTCACTATTCGGCCGAATACGAATAGCTGGACCAACTATTCGGCCGAATACGAATAGTGTATAGTAAAAAATATATATATATATCAAAAACACACATTTATAATGTCAAATGTACTCTGAACTTTTACTTCACATAAAGTAGCACAGAAAAGTCATCTTCTTCTTTAGCATTCTAAGCCCTTTGAGGTTTACTGCTGCAGATATCACTCGTCTCCATTCATCTCTCTGGCTGGCCTTATCTTCACAATTTGTGACACCAGTTGTTTGCAGGTCTGGCTGGACATTATCTCTGGAACTTATTTTTTCTCTGCCTCAGGGTCTACTCCCATTCCTCTCTCAGGTGAATACAGTTTTACTTCTCTGTCATCTGACATTCTTTCAATATGCCCCAACCATTTTAGTGTGTTAGCTCTCATGATGCCAGTGATCAATGGTGATTTAAACAGATTATGTGTTACGTTGTTGCTTCTCACTCTCCATTCCCCGCTGTTAGAATCTTTGATGGGTCCAAAGATTTGTCATATAACTGTTTTCGAAAACCTGTAAAAAGGCCTTATCTCTTTTATTTCTGCTTCAAGTTTCAGAGCCAAATAAAACGACTGGTCTTTTCAACGTTTTATATATTTTGATATTGGTGTTGCGAGACAGACACTTTGACTTTAGCAGATGTTGAAGGGCAAAGTACACTTTTTTTCTAGATTGTATTTTAGATTTTATTTCTTCTCTCAGCATGTTGGAACAGTTGAAGTTTGCACCCAAGTACTTATATGTTTCTGTTAGTTTGATTTTAATATTATCGACTTGTATGTGGCCGGAGTTTATATTCTTTCCATGTCTAGTTAGTATTCGTACAGAAAAGTAAACATTTAAAAACATTTTATGTTCTGCATCCTTCGGTCAGTTTGTGGTAACTAATAACTAGCATTGAAAGAATCCTTAGTATTATAACAAGTAACTAAACTTGGAAAGTGTCACTGACAGTTTAGTTAATGCAGGAAAGCTGCATTAGCTTTCAACAAAAGCAATCGCTCCATGTTGTCATCATTAAGCTGTGTATGCAGAAGCGGGTGTAAGGTAACTACTATTCGTATTCGGCCCGACCACAACTATTCGGCCGAATACCGAATAGTCAATAGGTCCCAAACTATTCGGCGCCAAAGCGAATACGAAGCGAATATTCGGTAGAGCCCTACTGGAAACTAAATGTAACTGGAGCGGTATTGACAACATCACCCACCAAGTGCCGATCGGTCTATAAAATATATAGGTCTAGCCCTATATGTCCTATAAACCTAAAGGCGTGGAAAAGGGTCCTATTCGTTTTTTTTTTTTTTTTACTATATGTACAGTACGCCTGAAATCGTGGAAAAGGATCCTTTACTTATGTTGTATTAAAAATTGTATGTGTTTATCTGGCCGGCTAGGTCGTGTCCTCTCATTGTGCAGGTTTGGATCTGTCATCTTCTTCTCTGTCTTTGAGGCTTCAGCCCCACTGAACTGGGGCGAGAAGTCCTCACTATAAGAAGACTGGTAAACAAACATCGAACTGGGGCACGTCGTGCTCACTAAATTAAGACTGGTGAACCAGCAATGAACTGGGACTATCAATGCTCAATACAAGAAGACTGGTAAACCAGTAATGCTCACAACGGGTAGACTGGCGACCCAGCAATGAACTTGGGCGAACAGTGTCCACTAAAAAAATGGTAAACGAACATCGAACTGGGGCGAGTTGTGCTCACTGCAAGAGGACTGGTCAACCAACACCGAACAGGTGCGAGCAGTGCTCATTACAAGATTACTAGTGAACTACATCGAACTTAGGCGAGCAGTTGCTCACTACAAAAAGGCTGGTGAACGAACATTGAACTGGGGCCAGCATTGCTCACTACAGGAAGGTTGGTGAACATATATCGAACTAAGGCGAGTAGTGCTCACTACAGGAAGACTGGTAAACCAGCAATGAACTGGGGCGACAATGCTCACTACAGGAAGACTGGTAAACCAGCAATGAACTGGGGCGACAATGCTCACTACAGGAAGACTGGTAAACCAGCAATGAACTTGGGCGACCAATGCTCACTACAGGATGACTGGTAAACCAGCAATGAACTGGGGCGACCAATGCTCACTACAGGAATACTGGTAAACCAGCAATGAACTTGGGCGACCAATGCTCACTACAGGAAGACTAGTGAACGAACATCGAACTGGAGCGAGCAGGGCTCACTACAAGAAGGCAACCTAACAGAAATAAACACCAGCTTGTACAATGCATTGGGGAGGGGGGGGGGAGCGCATAAACGATCTTTACATCTTCCCCCTCCCCACCCGACCCCAACACCTAGCTGAGATGGTCGAAGAGAAAAGAAAGAAGAATAAGAAGAAGAAGAGAAGAGAAGAAGAAGAGAAGAAGAAGAAGAAGAATAACCAAAGAAGAAGAAGAAGAAGAAGAAGAAGAAGAAGAAGAAGAAGAAGAAGAAGAAGAAGAAGAAGAAGAAGAAGAAGAAGAAGAAGAAAATCGTTGCTACGGAAAGTATCTTATTTAATATACACGTTGTCCTTGTAAAGATTGAACAGCCTTAAAAGTTTATGGGTTAAGCACCAGCAAGGAGTTAAAAAATTAGAATTTTGAGAGCATGCATCTTCCCTGTGGCTACATACAGATGTGAGTTGTGGACTATCTCTCAGTCCTTAAGAAAGAGAAGAGGGGCTTTTGAGCTGAAATGCTATAGAAAGTATCTCAGAATATCTTGGACAAAGAAGATGAGAAATATTGGCATCTTAATAGATCTGAACATCAAGGAAGATTGGCTAAATAAACAGCTGAAGCTGGAATATTTTGGTCATATCAAGCGCCACGACGGATTGGGAAAAAAAAATATAGCAGAAGGCATAGTACCAGGAAGGAGGGGCAGGGGCCGACCGACACGAAGATGGGCACAGGATATAAGAGCCTCCTTGAGTGTGAAAGTGCATGAGGCGGGAGAATTGGCTAGAGAACGAGTTTCTTTCAGGCAGACTGTAATGAGAGAGACGTTCAGCAAAAGGCCTGCTACATGATGATGATGATGTCCTTGAAGAAGTATCAGCTCAGGCTATCTTTCAGCGCATTGTCGAAGTATGGGAATATTATTACACAACTAAATTGTAACGCATTCTTTTAATTATAAGGCTGAATCTGATTGGTTGTAATATAATTTGTATATAATAAGTTGTCAGCATTAAGCTGTGTATGCAGAAGCGGGTGTAAGGTAACTACTATTCGTATTCGTATGTATATATATATATATATATATATATACATGTATATATATAAACCATGAGTTGTTAACCCCTTTGGCGCGCGGTACTATGGATATCGCAACCCTTCGGCCTTGATTCGGCGATAGATACCGCAAATCTGAAAGAAATGTAGCTTTTCTGCCTACCCGAAGGCATGAACCAGGACCACAAGGAGTTCGTCACCCGGTCGCCGCGCAGTTGGGTTGAACCAACTGAGCTAGCGAGCTGGCATTTTTATATATGGATATGTATATATGTCGCCTCTGTGGCCAAGTCGATGCGAGCGCTTCGTAATGCCAGGATGTCGGGTTTCATACCAGCTGCGGGCTATGCGCGTCTTGCGCTGGTTTCGACAGTTGTATCAAGAAAGCCTACCGTACAGGAGCAATGGCAAACTACTGGACGTAAATTTGCCTAGAAAAACCACACAACAGCCAGGGGTTGTTGGGGTTGGTTCTGCAACGTCCTGTAAAGGATACGCAACTAACCTTGTAATATATATATATATAACGTATTTTGCTATTTAGTCACCACGCTGAGTGATGACCCTGTAGACTAAACTCCCTCCGTTATTCTGAGCTTTCATTCATTCGCCACATCTATCCCAGCCAAACCCCATCGTCCTCTATCTTGTTTACATTGTCGAATACAAGCCCCCCCCCCCCCTTTTTTTTTCCCCCCCAAATTCCCCTTTCCCTCTTAAACTCAGGGTTACCTGGGAATAAATTACCGACCGAACTTCAAGGCCACACCTGAGTCACGCGTGAGCTGACGAAACATGAGTAGTAGTAATGCGTGAGGACTCGTCCCTGGTGTACCGAGACATATAAGGGAAGCAAATACTGGTAAAATGTTTATATGCCATGCATGCAGTAGGAATCACATAAGAAATAGTGCATTTGGAAGTGGTTACCCCACCCTGCAAGTATCACATCCTTCATGTAAATCGTATATTATTATTATGTTATTTCATTTGTTTGCATACTATTAGAATATCGCAATGAGTTTGGAGGCAGTTCATTTTTGGTCTGTGTTATGTTTCTCGTCATTCTACCGATGAAGGCTTCCTTTGTTTCTGCATTGTAACTGGTTCTGTAAAGCCGATATAAACTTTATGTTTTTCTTATCGTTTTTTTTTTCCTGTCCCATCTTTATTATTTTCTTTTATACGCCTGGCTCTCTAGCGTAGTTGGCTAAACCGGATTGCACGGTGACCGGGTGATGAACTCCTTGTGGTCCTGGTTCAATCCCAGGGGTAGGCAGAAAAGCCACATTTTCTCCCAGATTTACGTTATTTACAATGGAATCAAGGCCGAAAGGTTGCGATATCCATAGAAACCGAACCTACGGGTTAATAACAACTCATGGCTTCTAGATACTAAAACAAACATTTTATCCGTTTTAAACTTACCCCACTCTTAAACTTTTTTTTTTCTGTGCCTAATTTACACCGCGAGACAGTGAATGAAGTGATTTCGCTATTAAGTAATGCATTCAAACGAAAACTGTAGATTATACCTTCTACAGCAGAACATCTGGGCGAAAGACGAGTGAAACACCAAGGAATATAAGAATAGACATTGGAGAGGTCCAGCAAAGTAAAAGAAAAAAATAAGTCTATTACTGAGGCCATTCAAGAAGTACAAGACAAATAAAGAAAAACCAGTTTGGCAGCGATAACGGTGTGTCAATAACAGAAGAACAAGTCCATCACTAAAGCCACTCGAGACGTGCAAGACACATAGCCCTGCGTATTTGTCCACTTTTAAACTAAAGGCTTGTTCCAGAACTTAAGTATTGCGTGCGCGTCCGTTTTACTAAACTGGCTTTTTTTTTGTATGCTGTTGATTCCACGTCTCTCAGCCATACGCACTCCCACTTTGAGGGAAAAATCTTTAGTATTTGCCTTTTACGACATGCTTGTTAGGGGCAGTGAACATATTCTTATTTTCTCCACAATGGGGCTCCGGAAACCCCCTAGGATTCAATCTATCAAGACATATCACCATAAACCTACCCCCCCCCCCTCCCCCACACACACACACAGACACTCAGTCATCCAATCACTTTATCACCTCCCATCCACTTCTCCTTCCTTCCATCCTGAAGATATTTTACAGCCTTGACCTTTTCAAGAGGTCGCCCGAACATGCTCACTGGCAAAACCTGACAAGAGAAACCGTTTGAGTATAGACGTTCGTTCTCACAGCCAGGGCTGTCGAAATTGTTTTTTGTGAAAAATACCACTCTGTGTGTGTGTGTGTGTGTGTGTGTGTGTGTGTGTGTGTGTGTGTGTGTGTGTGTGTGCAAAAGGTACCAAGACCCACCACAAGGTACCACATTTTTAATAATTAAAAAAACAAAACCCTTTAAAAAACACACATACACCTATATATATGCCCGGCTCTCAAGCGTAGTTGGCTAAACCGGATTGCGCGGTGAGCGGGTGACGAACTCCTTGTGGTCCGGGTTCACTCCCGGGGGTAGGCAGAAAAGCCACATTTCTCCCAGATTTACGGTATTTACAATGGAATCAAGGCCGAAAGGTTGCGATATCCATAATACCGAGCCTAAGGGTTAACAACTCGTGGCTTCTGGATACTAAAACAAAACAAACAAACCTATATATATATATGTCCCATATTTGTGTCACCAGGTGTTTATCGGTAGTGTGATGTTCTGGTGGGCTACAACTTACCTATCTATTTACTGTTCGTTCCTTCTGATCTTTATTATTTGTTAATCATGTTGTTCTTTAGCAAGGCAGGAAATTTCATGACAAATGGCATACAGGACGTCGGTCTTTTTGCAATGCCAATATTCAAAATGTTGATGCAAAAGTACAGTTTTGCTCGGCAAGGGTCAAAAAGCACCAAATGTGTACTAAAGCACCAACTTCGACAGCCCTGATGAAAGCGCTACTTCTCCACCTTTCCCATTACAGCACCCCTCTACCACACCCCACATTGCTGCCTGAGTTCCAGGTGTTTTCCTCGTCTGTGGATTCCAAGGTATCTGCCCGTTTCTCTCCACTTACATGTACATATACACACAGATGCATTTTACACACACACCTACACAAATAACATATGTGTATAGTTACACAGATCAACGTAACGCCAGGTCTTAGTCAAAGATACCTTCTTAGAGTTTTGGGTAAATGTCCTCAGCGTGTTACCTGCTTTACTGTATGTCTGTCGGTCTCTGTCTGTTTCTGTTTGAAATCATGCATGTCGGTCTATCTCTGTGTGTCTGTCTATCCATCTCTATCTGTTTCTGTCTGTGTGTCTGTTTGTCGGTATGTTTCCGCTTGCCTTCCTGCAATCACGTCTATTTGCCTGATGTCTGTCGGTACCTGCGTTGCTACCTTCCGTTATGTCTGTCTGTGTGTCTGTCATCCTGTCTGTCTTTACCTGCCCGTCTGACTGTCTGGCTGCAACAGAAGGCATACATGCGTAAACTGCAGATGCTGCTCCAAGGATACACAGGACTTTTTCACACTTTTGTTCGTATTGGGCGTATAGGGCTAGATTGATATTGTATAGACCAATCGGCACTTAGTGGGTGATGTGGTCAACATCACGCCGACCGCCTTTACTTCCCAGGACTTTGCCATTTGCCATACTGTGATTGCTGCTTGTATTTACCGATTTTGTGGTGTAGGGCATTGGGGTTTTTGAGCCTGAGGATTGAGGGCCTCATCTCTAGTGCTTTCGCTACCAACTGTGCAGATGGGGTTTTATTTTTGTCCCCGACAAAGTAAAAACATTCCCAACTTTACTAAGGATTCGAACCCAGGTCTCCAGTATGAGAGCCATACATTTTTAACCGTTCGGCCAGCCAGTCCTCGGGACTTTGCATGGTAGAAATTTTCGGCTGGGTAGATTTAGGAGCCAAGGAAAAAACATTTGTTAGAAGGAAACACAATTGAAATTTTTAAAAGTCTGAATCTGTTCTGATTTTAAACAACTACCTTCGCCATTGCTCTTTCGAACAACGTTTGTCCCAGGATTTTCCCTCGGGTTCTCGTTTCCTGAATCCATTTGTTTTCCGTTGTGCAATTAATTCTCCATACCTTAATCCGTGTTCCCTCCCCATTAAGGTCTTTGGATTCTACCAAACCTTGTATCTGTGGGCCCTTATCCTCAACAACATCATTATCATCCTCATCATCATTATCATCTTATCATCATCATCAAGAACATCCTTATCATCATTATCGTTATCTTGCTGTAACATTATACGGCACATAGGGCTCAAAGTCTAGTTCCTGTGTGGGTTTACGTTTGTGTGCGTCGGTATGTGCGTTTGTATGGGTCTTTTTGTTCGGCTACGTGTGTGAACGTATGTGTTCGTGTGTATATGTGTTTGTGTGTATATCTGTTTGTGTCTGTATGTGTCTGGGTTGTATGCGTGTGTGTTTTAGAGCGTGTGACTTTGTGTGTGAGTGTGTTTGAGTGTGTGTGTGTGTAAATATATATATATATATGTATGTATGTATGTGTGTGTATGTGTGTGTGCATGTTCGTATGTATGTAGATGTATGTGTGTATTGGGTGCCTATGTGTGTAAGTGAGTGAATGGGTTTGCGTATGTATGTGGGTGTGTGTGTTCGCGCGCTAGCGTGCGCACATATTTTACCAACTATGCTTTTGTTTTTGACTTGGTATTCATAATATGCATATTTTGACATGAACATAACATGCTTTATTGATGAGATACAACTGCTGTGTGAAAGATAGGAGTTTGAAAGGGCCGAATGTAAGACAGGCCTGCGTGCCTAATTTGTAACCCTTTGAACATAAAGTTCGTTCGTTCATTCTATCCTGTGAAAACCTCTAGATATTATGTAGCAGTAACATTAGTTATCGAGTTTTTACCTTCACTGCAGTCAGGTCACCCCATACATGCTCCGTTTCGTTGCCAGAGAAAAAATCAAATGAAATGTCCCTCACTGTCCCATTGGGGTGAGGGAGGGGGGAGGGAATGGTGAACTAACAAGTAGTCCTCTAAAAATCCAGAAATATACGCACCCAGTTAATGCATAAGCAATTGCTAGAGGCGCCAAAGCCAACTGTGGCCACCAGAAATGCAGTTTGTCTTGGATACACACTGAATAGCACTACACAGTTAGTTCGATGTTAGTCTTCCCAGACCCCACCGATATACAAATTAGCTCACTTTTGATTGGTAGTTCCTGAGCTCCGTTACATTCGCACACGGTTACGGAGGTGTTCAGCAGTGCCGTTGATATCGCGTGATCTATATTTCACCACACCAGCGCTATAACACTCTAAAAAACATGGAGAAACTGGGTCTAACACAACCCGCCTAGATATTGCTGCAACCTATGTCACCGGCATTCTCTTTCTCGGAATGAAAACGTAAATGCAAGACATTGCAGAAACCAAACAACAGAGCGGCACACACCCGTACCTTAAGAAAATGTCGACCAGCCCAACAAACTTGGGAATGAAAAGTGACCTACTCTATTTGGGGAGACTAACGTCTAACTAACCCCACGAAACAAAGTGTTGCACAAATAAAAGGCATTTAATTTTCTTGAATGCAATGGAAAGAGTCTTAGAATACCATTGACCAAGAAGAACAGAAATATTGACATCTGACATCTGAAAAGATCTGAACATCAAGTAAATTGGCAAGTAAACAGCAGCTTGTCCTGAAACTGAAAGATTCTGGACATTTAAAACGTCACGGCGGACTGGAAAGAATAGTGGTAGAAAACATAGACAAGGAAAGAAGCGAGCGGAAGGGGGGAGAGAGAGTGAGAGAGAGAAAGAGCTCTGTCTGTCTGTCTGTCTGTCTGTCTGTCTGTCTGTCTGTCTGTCTGTCTGTCTGTCTGTCTGTCTGTCTGTCTGTCTGTCTGTCTGTCTGTCTGTCTGTCTGTCTGTCTGTCTGTCTGTCTGTCTGTCTGTCTGTCTGTCTGTCTGTCTGTCTGTCTGTCTGTCTGTCTGTCTGTCTCTCTCTCTCTCGCTGTGTGTGTGTGTGTGTGTGTGTGTGTGTGTGTGTGTCCATTTCTCATAAACACACATTTAGACACACATAGAAGCAGTCAAAATAAAATACGTTCTCTCACAAACTCCCGGCACTAACATTCAGCTTCTGTCTCTGCCAGTCTAAAGTAATGGCAAACTACTGGGGTGAATTTGCGAAGAAAAACCACAACAGCCAATGCTTTGGTAGGATCTGCAACGTTCTGTAAATCATACGCAACTTACTACCTCTGACAGCCGCCTTCTGTCTTATTCTCTTTTTCTTTTCGTCTCTCTCTCTCTCTCTCTCTCTCTCTCTCTCTCTCTCTCTCTCTCTCTCTCTCCCTCTCTCTCTCTCTGTCCCTCTCTTTTACGCGCATATCAACGCACACTTATGCTCCAACTTTCATAACATTTTAATGGATCTCTTTGTGTGTGACTCTATCACTACTCTTCTGTCTCACCTTCTCTATCTCATGTCTGTCTTGTCTATCTGTTCCCTGTTCCTAATTCTCTTCATATCCTTTATCTTTCTCTGTCTCTCTTTTCTGTTCCCCTATTCTATCTTCTGTCTCTCTTCCCTATCTCTTTCAATCTCTCACATGTGATTGTATGTATGTGTGTGTATGCATGCATGTGTAGGTGTGTATGTATGGAATGAAAGTGTGTGTGTGCATGTATGTCAATATGTGTATGTTTGTGTCTTTTCTGTTTGTGCATGTATGTCAATATGTGTATGTTTGTGTCTTTTCTGTTTGTGCATGTATGTAGAAGCGTGTATGTATGTATTAGGTATGTCTGTATATGAATGTGCATGTATGAGAATTTAAGAGTATATATACATGTGTGTGAGTGTGTAAGATTGTGCACACATGATGTGTGCATGCATTATTCTATAATGCATATTTTTTTAAATTATATCCATAACATGCATTATTGATAACAGGCATTGGTACTCTAACAAAATGAGTGCTTAGAATGGCCGAATGTCAGACATGCCTGCGTGCCCAATTTGTAACCCTTTGAAAATAAAGTTTGTTCGTTCGTTTGTTCGTTCTGTCTCTCTCTCTCTCTCTCTCTCTCTCTCTCTCTCTCTCTCTCTCTCTTTCTCTCTCTCTCTCTTTCTCTCTCTCTCTCTCTCTCTCTCTCTCTCTCTCTCTCTCTCTCTCAGAAGTGATCACATCCTGTAATGAAGTCCTCTACTATATTGAAAGGCGATGAAGTTCCTTTCCCTCACACCCTCAACCCTACAGTATGCCAGAAACCAGGTCTATCTAACACACCACACACGACTAAACAAGACAAAGGCGGTTACTTACCCGAAACTCTGCAGTAGATCCTCGTGAAGGTAAATCTGTGACTGCCGTAACTACCCTCCTCTCAGGTCGTGCCCTGGCTGTGAGTAAGCCCCGGCGTCGACTTCTGCTACCTCTCCCTGGTGGGGGTTTATGTTGGTAAACTTTCTACCTTCATTGTTTCTCCCACTTGTGTATACTCCAGGTTTTGTTATTCTGTGACACTGATTCTCATGGAAAAAAAAAATAATCTGTGTATAGTTCGCAGGCTCTTGCAGAACTTAACTACATAATTTACTGGCTGTTGTGTCGTCTCGGAAGCAGTTTAGATGTGGTTTACGGATAAATTGCGTATCCTTTGCAGGACGTTGTAAAGCCAACGCCAGCATTTTTTTGGGGGATGCTGCATATTTCATTTCTACAGATTGTTTATCTCCTCCTACCTCACTACACATCACCTAACGTACCCCCCCCCCCCCCCCCCCCCCAACTCTTCGTATTACCTACCTTTCTACAATTTTTTGTCTCCATCCTGTGCCACAACACATTTAATCACTTATCCCATCCTAGAAAATGTAAAAAATGCTTGACAAACTGACATTTTTCCCCACCAGGACATCACACAAGCGATAAACACCCGGTGACACAATGTGCCACCATTTGAATGAGGATCACCCGTGGAGAGGTCTCAGAGTTGATTGACAGTTGAGCACTCAGGGCATTTCCATGCATGCTCCATCCTTATCTTCAGCAGCTACCACCAAGTTCCTGTACTGATGGTATCGGTCACAATCAAGGTGTCTCAATATCTCCCAGCTATAATAATCTTCTTTCTCTATTGCTTAATGCCAAAAGGCCTTGACCACATCTGCCACCCAGTGGTGCGGATCCAGCCAATCCGTCTGCCTGTTCATTGCCAACTACGCCGGCATAGCCTGAAGAAAAGATCCAAAGTATGCTCACTACTCGTGACCTTTCCAGTTTAGCTTGCCACTCTGCTCGAAGCATTCATGTCTTCACCTTTTTCAGCATGCTTTCAGAGTCTGTTACAATTACGACATGTATATGCATCTTGTTCTCTAGCCACCAGAGAGCTGCAGTTACCGCCTCCACCTCCATTCTCAAGCTAGATGTTGTGGTGTCATATGCTAGGCTGTTTTGCACTAAAGATTTGTCACTGGCTTTCGATACAATCCTCCAGGCACTTCTCTTTCCTCTCAGCACTGAACCATCTGCAACGAAAAATCAGATCACCGGGGAGTGAATTGTTGTTAATCAACTGTTGGACTTCAACCTCCGTAGCAACCCGCAGGCCACTCTCTGCACTCCCGGCCCAATGTGATCATGACCCTACATGGGTTCAGACTTTTCCGCTGGTACTCTGACCCACTCCTCTCCTCGCCCAATGTTCTCCAGCGTGCATACATGTCTTATTGTGTCTTCTGCTTGAGACATCCACGATTTTCCCCCTTTCAGCCTCTGACCCTTGCCTGCAGCCAAAGCTTCATACAGAGTATGTTCCCTGTGTGCAGCTACTCTGAGGTATGACTTAGCCTGCAGCACCTTCAGCCTATCTGCAATAGTCGGCAATGCAAAATGATGTATCGCATGCACACAATCGGGGTATCTCTTGTACAACCCAGGACCAACCTCATAGTTTCATTCTGTTTGCGCTCCAGTTTCTCTAGCTGACTCTTCGAGACAGTGAGTTACCCTGATCCATAATAAATCACTGAGATGATTAAATGCTGGTAAAGTATGAACAGCATTCTCTGCTCCATGTCAATCGCTGCCATAATCTTCAGTGCGTTTAGACCTTTCTAAACCCTTGTCACAAAACCCTCTATGTGATCTTGAAAGACAGACTTCTGTCAAAGGTGTTACCCAGGTACAGCAGTATGCTGTCTCTTTTGATGTCCCTGCCATTTATTTTGAGTCTTGGAACATCAGCTCTAACAAACCTGTTATCTAAAGAATTCAATTTTCTGGATTTACAAGTCATAGAAACCCCATTCAACTGTTTGTTTATATTAGGGCTCCCTGGTAACAACCATGGTGGGGCTTCAAGATAACGAAAAATGAATCGCACATGGGGACGGAATTAAATAACAAAACAATGCTTTTGTCTCTATTCCCTTTTCAAATAGAAGATGTATGGGTTTGTGTGGGAAAGGGGAGGGAAATAGACTCACCCCCCCCCCCCCCCCGCCAATAATAAGCATGTTGTAAAAGGCGACTAAATATGGATTTGCTAAATTGGGACATGTTAGACCGGGAGGTTACAGCTTAGACGGGAACTACATCACGTCATGCCAGTCGCCCTCCCTCTTCCCCTTTCTTTATTTGTTAATAGATCAAGGGGGAAAAGACCTCTAAGGGAGAGTATAAATCAATACCACTGACTGATTTAATTCTCTTGGTTATTTCCCTTCTCATTTTTTAATTTTTGTTACTTACCTCAGACCTAGGTATGCAAAATTCGAAAACCAGGACCGGTTTTCTCTTGACCTTGACTCCCAGGTCAATCCAACTTTAAATGGGTATTAGTAAAGTCCTGGGAAGTAGAGGCCGTCAACGTTATACAAACCACATCACCAGTTGGTCTATAAAATATAGGTCTAGCCCTATATGCCCAAGACACCTGAAGGCGTGGGAAAAGGTCCTTTACTTTGACAGACAGGTCTAAATAACGTGTAATCTTATGTTTATTCAAAGAAGCAATAGCATAGCTTTCTTAATTTCTTGAACGAAAAAGAATCTTGCAGAATATGTAGGTAAACATGCAGGTAGGTGGGTAGGTAATTAGGTAGTGATGGGATGGGTGGGAATGTGGGTGGGTACGTAGGTAGGTAGGTGGGTAGATATCTAGACGAAAAGATAGGTGGGAAAGTAGCTAGGTGCATAGGTAGTTAGGTAAACGCAGATAAGTGGACATGAAAGGCAGATAAGAAGTGACATCAGTAAGTTAATAGTTACACTGACACACAGGTGAGTAAGTAGACCTGTAGGTAAACAGGCAGGTAAGTAGGTAGACTGAAATGCTGGCTACAGTATGGCTGAACTGTGAGATAGAATTGCTCAGAGGCAAATAAGTAGACTGGCTGAGAGGCAAGTAGAAAGGCCGACGAGCAGAAAGGTAGGCAGGCACAGAGGGAAGAAGATAGACATTAGGATGAAGATGTTGAGGATTACTGAAAGGTACTAGATAGGTAGAATAATTTCACATACAAGTTGGGAACCAATGCAACGACGATGACGACGAAAAAGAAGAAGAAGAAGAAGAAGAAGAAGAAGAAGAAGAAGAAGAAGAAGAAGAAGAAGAAGAAGAAGAAGAAGAAGAAGAAGAAGAAGAGAAGAAGAAGAAGAAGAAGAAGATGAAGAAGAAGAAGAAGAGAAGAAGAAGAAAGAAGAAGAAGAAGAAGAAGAAGAAGAAGAAGAAGAAGAAGAAGAAGAAGAAGAAGAAGAAGAAGAAGAAGAAGAAGAAGAAGAAGAAGAAGAAGAAGAAGAAGAAGAAGACGAGGAAGAAGAAGAAGAAAAAGAAAAAAGAAGAAGAAGAAGAAGAAAAAAGAAAAAGTAGAAGAAGAAGAAGAAGAAGAAGAAGAAGAAGAAGAAGAAGAAGAAGAAGAAGAAGAAGAAGAAGAAGAAGAAGAAGAAGAAGAAGAAGAAGAAGAAGAAGAAGAAGAAAAAGTTGAAGAAGAAGAAGAAGAAAAAAAGAAGAAGAAGAAGAAGAAGAAGAAGAAGAAGAAGAAGAAGAAGAAGAAGAAGAAGAAGAAGAAGAAGAAAAACGAAAGGACGAACTTTATTTTGATAATAATAATAATTGCAATAATAATAATGATGAAGATGATGATGATGATGATAATGATGATTATGATGATGATGATGATAAGAAGAATGGGAAGAAGAAGAATTTCGGCACAAAATAAACGATTAAATTAAAAACAAGCATCAACAAAATAGTATATTCTCACACTTTGGTGCAGTTAATAAAGTAAACCAATTAATCGAATCACTCCAACAACACAGACACAAATAGAACAATGTCAGTTCTCACGAACAAGAAATAAATATTCACTAAGCACATTAGGCTTTTATTTGCTAGAAAACATACACTGGCCAAAAATACTCGGCAAAATGTCAACTTGGGAATGATAATAGGGATATAATTACTGGGTAGGAAATGCCTGTTTTCACCGCCTAAATTCGGAGCCTGCCATGTCACGACGCACACCGGTTACTGTACAACTGGAACAATGAAGGAACCCGGTTCATATTCAGGGACCGGTTATTGTTTTCTGGTAACGGAATCGGGACGACGCGTGTGGTGTGTGTGAGTGTATGTGAAAGAGAGAGAGAGAGAGAGAGAGAGAGAGAGAGAGAGAGAGAGAGAGAGAGAGAGAGAGAGAGAGAGAGAGTGAGAGAGAGAGAGAGAGAGTGGTTGTGGGTGTGTGAATGTGTGTGTGTGAGTGGGTGAGTGTGTATGTGTGTGCGTGTGTGGGTAAGTGCGTATGGAGGGTGTTTGAGTGTGTGAAACAGGGGGGGGGGGGGGGGGGGTATGTGAGTTGGCCAGCTATAGTAACTATCATGTGGGGTTTAGTAAAAAAAAGTAGGTGCTTCACTGTAAAGATTGGCTGTGACTGATCTGCGATTGTCTGTCTCTATTTCTGTCCTAGTAATTCTCTGTGTATGTCTGCCTCTGTTTCTCTGTATGTATCTGCATTACTCTGTACTCCTCTGTCACTGTACGACTTTAAATTGTTGACTCTGTATGTGTGTTTCTGCTTCTGTCTATCCGTCTGTCTATCTTTCTCTGTTTGTCTTTCTCTGTTTTTCTCTCTATGACTGTGTGTATGCCTCTGAAAGTCTGTGTCTGTATCTGGATTTCCTTGCATGACTCCGTCTGTGTGTGTGTCTCTGTATGTTGAATATTAAATTTTGAATTAAAAATCGACACAACGGCACTCGGGACAATCATATAAGTGCTCAGTCCCCATCTTTAGCAGCAAGCGAAGAGTTCCATTTTCGATGGTACCAGTAACCGTCTGATTGTATATCCGTCTCATCCTTCCCCTGAGTGTTGAGCGTCGGTCAGATCCCCTGGTAACTCCTGGCAGTGCCATTCTCCCCAGACCGCAATGATCTATATACACCTCCGCACTGTTCACTCGCTCCCAAAGGGCCCTCACAATATCTAACTTGACATACATCAATTCACCATCAAGTGGTGCAGAACCAACCAGTCTATCTGGCTGCTAATTTTCCAGCATATCGGCATCCGTGGAGAAAATATTCAAAGAATGTTAACTACCCAGGACCTCTGAAGGGATGCTTGCCACTCTGCACGAAGTATGCCTATTTTCATCTTTCTCAATATGCTCTGTGAGTCAGTTACATCCACGGTATGTGTGTACAGCTGATTCTCAAGCCAGTGGAAGGCAGCAGAGACTGCATTCTCAAGCGAGACGTTGTGATATCACATGCAAAGCTTTGCTGCACAATGCGACGTCCATTCGCCTTTGCTACGAAAACCCATGCACTTCGTCTGCCCCTCAACACAGAGCCCTCTGAGCATCTACGGAATAAAGAATAGCTCCAATTCTTACGACATTGATATTGAACGGCTGAATGCAAAACATAATTGCGATCTAACATGTATTTTTGTTGTTGTTGAGAACATATATTGCAAAAGTGTTCATGAATTCCTGAACGGACTATCTAGATTATTCGCATTATTTTGTTGAGAACATATATTGCAAAAGTGTTCATGAATTCCTGAACGGACTATTTAGATTATTCGCATTATTTTGCTTCTCTTATGGCCCCACAAGAGCACTAACATATTCAATGTACCGAGAAATCCCCAAACGGGTGTCCCCATCAAAAGCACACATTTGCTATGTTCACTAATTTATACGTGTCGCATACTTGACTGCACAAGCTATCATCTTTGAGTTGCGAATATATTGCCAGCTAAATCAACTTAATGCCCCATAAACTTTCGTAATTCACGTTTGTGTTAAATGGCTTTCTTTCATTGAAAATAGTACCAAAGTATTTGAATAACTCTACATGTACGCAATTGAAATCATAAATTGGATAACGACTATTTTCAAAATTACTATTGGGTTTCTGGGTATATATGTTTGTGTGTGTGTGTGTACGTTTTCACGTATTTATTTTTTGTATAGATGTAAGTTTCCCCATGCATGTTGTATTAAGCTGTTATATTTGTATACACATAAGTGCATTCATTTTTTTTTTTTTTTTTTTGGACACATAGTGGAAAGTTTTATTTGTAATTCAATGTTGTTAGTTTTAGTACTGTAATGAATAGTAATAGTACGCAGTATTAAATGTATAACCAGGTATTTTTTTTTCCACAAAAAAAAGGGCTGCCGGTACACACCACAAAGTGTCTAATAAAAGGTGCCGGTACGCACCACAAAGTATCTACAACTGTAGTGCTGAAAAAAAAATGATGTTTAATGACGTACCGGTACTGCGTACTAGTGAATACCATTAAAAAAAGCACTGCGTAAAGCTAAAGTGTGTGAGTTGTAGGGTTGAGTAACAGTGAGTCATGAACCTAAATTACAGCACTCGGGGCATTCCCATACGTGTTCCATCCTTATCTTCAGCAGGCATCGAAGAGCTCTAACTCTAAATGCACCAGTAGCTGTTTGGTTATATGTCCATCTACCGTTGCCTCTAAGTTAACAGTGTCAGCCAAATCGCCTGGTCACTCCTGGCCAAAACATTCTGTCCACTCGGTAATGATCTTGTTCGCGCTTCTGCGTAAACAAATTAACACACCAAACAATACATTTATGTGAATATTTTTGTCAACATCGATCTTGTCGCTGTCTGTGTGCGTGTGTGAGTGCCTGCATGTGTGCGTGCCTGTGTGTGTGTGTGTGTGTGTGTGTGCATGTGTGCGTGCCTGCGTGAGTGTGTTTGTGTGTGTGTGTAGACTAAAGAAATGAAGCGTTGACTGATATACTGATTGTCCTCAGAGAGGCAGAGTGACTAAAGAAATGAAGTGGTGACGGATATTCTATGAAATGGTTCTAGACAGACAGACAGACAGACAGACAGACAGACAGACAGACAGACAGACAGACAGACAGATAGATGGACAGATGGACAGATGGACAGATGGATAGATGGATAGATAGATAGATAGATAGATAGATAGATAGATAGATAGATAGATAGATAGATAGATAGATAGATAGATAGATAGATAGATAGATAGATAGATAGATAGATAGATAGATAGATAGATAGATAGATAGATAGATAGATAGATAGATAGATAGATAGATAGATAGATAGATAGATAGATAGATAGATAGATAGATAGATAGATAGATAGATAGATAGATAGATAGATAGATAGATAGATAGATAGATAGATAGAGCAGCAGATAGACACATCTACAGAGCTGAGCAAAAGATAATATAGACACAAATTACAGAACACATTAACCATAAAGTGCAGAAAAAGCCAGAAGGGGGCGTTTCCCCAAACAGCTGTTTGTGTGTCTTCATGCTTGGATGGCCCGCCAACTTACAGCGCCGTACAACGCGAGCGAGAGGTAAACGTTTGCCAGTCGTAACCAAGAACATCCTCAGCATCTGGTGTGCGAGGGCCAGTATGGGTGTATGTGTGTGTATGTGTGCGGTTTCAACACGAGAGATTCCTTTTTTTGTGTGTGTCTAGGTTAGGTAAGAAGTAGGAGAGTGCAGGCGAGAAATGCCCCGTTCGGAATTAGTTGTGTTTTGTCTTGTGAACAGCGCGTGACAGCACATGCGGATTTTCCAATGTTTACTGTGTTTCTTCTTTCTCTTCACGTGCCGGGAGATACTTGATTTAGGTCTTGTGTCAACACATTCGCATGTCACAAGGAATAAGATCTTTTAATTACCGCTGTTTTATATTTAATTCTTTGACTGTCTTAAGTAATACAATTAGTTGCTATTCTATAGTGAACAGTGCGGAATCAATCCCAGAATATGTTGGCTGTTTGCTGTTTTACCAGACAATTTCACGCTTAGTGATTTGCCATTGCTCTCTCAACGGTCGGCGCTCTGTATTACTTTCAAAATCAACACAAAGCTGTTTGCTGTCAAATCGTTTACGGCTGGAATCGATTCGCATTCTAAGATTGTAACTTTGCAAAATGACAGCCAAAAGTAATAACAGCAACGGGGAAAATGTGAAGAAGGAAGCTAGGGTGAATTTCAATATAGGATCTCAAACACAAGCTGATCACATTGAGGTCAACATTCATGATCCGAACAAAACGCACAAAAGGAAGAAACATGGTTATCATTTTCTGCCGAAACCGTTCGAGCGGTCAAATGGAAGTTTGTTTAACCCCAGATTCGACAGTGAGATTCTCGAAAACTTTCTCATCGAATGCTACTTTCCTCAAGCCATGAGGTTGTTCCGCTGTATTGTTTACTATGTGGCTATTGCATCTGCATGCTGGGCATTGTTTTTTGGACTCATTCAGATTAATTACCCAACAGACCATTGGAGGTATTTTGTCGGCGGTTCTGTTATATTGTTTATTATAATGAACGGATTACTTTTGTTCACTTACACTTCAATGTTTAAACAGTACTCGAAGATTGTTAGCTTTCTTTTAGCGTTGATTTTAGTGATTGTCGTTCAGTTGCCTTTCGTGTTTCATAATCCGGACATTTCTCCTGTGGGAACATTTTGTGGTGTAGTGGAGATTTTAATTTTATTATACTCATTTCTTCCTCTGAATTTGTACTTCTCTGTTGGACTGGGTGCCTTCCTGTCTGTGTCTTCTGAAGTGTTTACGGCCCTGAGGTTTCCTCAGATGTGCGAAGTTGATTATATCGTTTGCAAGCTTCTTTTGCACCTGATAATTCATCTAATTGGGATATTTATCTACATCATGTCGAACACACGCGTGAGAAGCAACTTTTCCAAGATTGGGCAGTCAGTGTTGGCCCAGGAGGACCTGATGGTTGAGAAGGAGATCAAGGAGAAGATGATCCACTCCCTGATGCCTCCGGTTGTTGCCAACTCTGTGATGGCAACGCATCCTTCCAAAGACGACGGCGATGATGACGATGATGATGATCCTGAGAAGAAAAAACGCCGGAAATCTAGACACGTCAAAGGAGAGATGATCTTCAGAAAGTTTCAGATGGATGAGATGAAGAACGTCAGTATCTTGTATGCAGACATTGTGGGATTCACTAAGATGAGCTCTAACAAAACTGCTGAACGGTTGGTGGGTCTCCTGAATGACCTCTTTGGGAGGTTTGACAAGCTGTGTAACGCTTCAGGCTGTGAGAAGATCAGCACCCTGGGTGATTGCTACTATTGTGTTTCTGGATGTCCCAACCCTTGCCCAGATCATGCTAAATGCTGTGTGGAGATGGGTCTCAGTATGCTCATTGCCATCCAAGCTTTTGACGAGGATCATAATGAAGAGGTAAGTGATCCCTGTTAGAGGTTACTAGATAGATCAGAGCATTTGGGTGATTTTTTTGTAAAACTGTTACTAAGTCAGAAGCGTAACTAGAATATCTTTGCATTGGAACCCACAGGGGCAAAGGAATAAAGGAAGGCCAAAAAACACACGGAGAAGAGAGCTGGAGAATGAAGCTAGAAAGATGGGGAGAACTCCATGCAATGGCGACAGATAGAACGACTTGGCGTGAGTTGGTTGAGGGCCTATGCTCCATTGGGGGATGGAAAGGCAGAAGAAGGAGAAAGAAGACTAAGCCAGAGTTACAGTCACTTATCTTTCTAGTCACTCATTTTCTTCTAGTTACTTATCTTTGTAGTCCCCTATCTGTCTAAGTCTAAGATCATATTTATTCATACACAACAGTTACTGAAACAAATCATGTGTGTTTAAAGGAATTACACTTTTCTCTCGAACTGTTTAATGATATAAGATACTGGTTTCAATATAATGAACGTGCCATTTAAAATCGTTCCACGTGCTGCTCTTGCTCTGGTGCTGTGGGTTGTCGGTGCCTGGACTAGACATTTCATTGTGCAACATTACATCTCTGTATTGCAGTCTCTTCGTATACGACGTAAGGATAATGACACCACAGCACCTTTGACGGTCCCCATGTGTGTATATCATCTACGAGTGCTGTAAAATTTGTGTAGGATTTCCAACTCTATGTTTATCGACATAAGCGACCTATCCTAAAAATCCAGTTTTCACGCTCTGTGGTGTGTTATGTACATTAAGTTAGCCTCATATATTTACATACCAAAAAATACTTCGTATTAAAGAATGTAAATGTAAAATAGCACAAGCAATGGGAATATTTCACACAATGAAGAATCTTTCTATACCATCTTTCTTTTTCAATTGAGACGACAAAGAGAATTCTCAAGAGCTATGTAAATCGTATCCTGATATACTGGAGTGAATCCAGGATAGTTGAACCGACTAAGGAAGAATTATGTGGAAGCGGCGGAGTTGGGGGTTTTACAGATAAATAAGAACACTTAGGACAGACGAATGGACTTCTGAAGATATCTTGAAAGTAATCCATCTGCGAAAATAATTGATTGGCCACATCAGAAGAGACAATCTACATTTTGTGGCCATGTCATGTGACGATGAAAACTTGAGTACATCGTGATAAAGTTTAGGGGGGTTGACATAAAGGGGGCGGGGGGGGGGAGAAGGAGAGGGAGATGGAGACCGAGAGAGTTTGATATCATGGCATGGAAGATCGTCTGTATCAAAGGTGGTTGAAAGTACACAAGACAAGTGTTTGTTGGTAGACATGACTACCAACGCTACACGGCATGGCCTATTAGACAAGAAAGGTTGTGGATAGACATGACTACCAACGCTACACGGCATGGCTTTTTGAAAAAAAAAAGGTTGTGGATAGACGTGACTACCAACGCTACACGGCTTGAGCTATAAATGAAGGAAGGTTGTGGATAAACATGACTACCAATGCTCCATGGCATGGACTATAAGAGAAGCAAGGTTGTGGATAGACATGACTACCAACGCTACACGGCATGGACTATAAGAGAAGGAAGGTTGTGGATAGACATGACTACCAACGCTTCACGGTATGGAATATAAGAGAAGGAAGGTTGTGGATAGACATGACTACCAATGCTACACGGCATGGACTATAAGAGAAGGAAGGTTGTGAATAGACATGACTACCAACGCTACACGGCATGGACTATAAGAGAAGGAAGGTTGTGGATAGACATGACTACCAACGCTTCACGGCATGGACTCTAAGAGAAGGAAGGTTGTGGATAGACATGACTACCAACGCTTCACGGCATGGAATATAAGAGAAGGAAGGTTGTGGATAGACATGACTACCAACGCTTCACGGCATGGACTATAAGAAGAAGAAAAAAAAAGATACTTGGAAGATTTTGCAACCTTTCTTTCCCATGTCCTTGTAATCACCAGCCACACGTTTTTGCCCAATGAGCTGACAAACAAGTTTCAAAGTCACCGCTTTTGCGGGTGTTTCAGCCGCTTTCCTTCCGACATATTAAAAGGGTAAACGCAAACGCTGAATATAACAGAACAATTGACTAGAAACCTCAACCGAGGGAATGGAAAAGACAAAGACGAACACAACCAAACGTTTCGACCAAAGTCTTTATCAACGGAATACCACATACAGCACAAACTATGACTGGGAAAAAACTCTCTTTTTAGGTCATCACTGCAAACGCGTTTAAAAAATAGGTTTTTCGGTATGATGTAACCACAAAAAAATATTAATGGTAACTTGGTAAAATAAATTAATGCGATAATTGAAATTGTTATCCAGCATTGCCCGCACTCTAGAAAAAAATCGCTGTGCAGGAAACAGTGATGTCATTTCCGTGGAGCCAACCCCTCTCTACCTTTAAAATGTGTATCACTCAACACTGCAGGGCGGCACCATAGGCCCCCCCCCCCCCAAAAAAGGAGTCTTGGCGCAAGTGTTGGACGGGGGGGGGGAGGGGGGGCGGGGTCTTGGCGCAAGTGTTGGACGGGGGGGGGGGCGGGGTCTTTGGCGCAAGTGACGGGACGGGGGGGGGGGGGGTCTTGGCGCAAGTGTTGGAGTGGGGGGGGGGGGGGGGCGGGGTCTTGGCGCAAGTGTTAGACGGGGGGGGGGGGTCTTGGCGCAGGTGTTGGACGGGGGGGGGGCGGGGTCTTGGCGCAAGTGTTGGACGGGGGGGGGGGGGGGTCTTGGCGCAAGTGTTGGGGGGGGGGGGGGGGGGGGGGGGGGCGGGGTCTTGGCGCAAGTGTGTTGGACGGGGGGGGGGGGGGGTCTTGGCGCAAGTGTTGGACCGGGGGTGGGGGGTGATGGGGTGCTTAGTGGTTTGTGTATCTGTTTATAAAGAAAAAAAAAAAAAAACGCCGTCGTGTAGCAGCTAAACTCTCGCCTATAAATCCGAAGATCGTGGGTTCAGGTCCAGACTCGGACGGATTTTTAAAAAAAAACATGACATTGGCTCCCAGGTTCACCGTTCTTAAATGGGTACTAGGCAAAGTTCTAGGAAGTAAAGGTGACCGGTATTATGTTGACCACATCACCCACCGAGTGCGGACTGGTCTATAAAATTTAGGTCTAGCCCTATAAGCCCAATACGTCTCAAGAAGTTGAAAAGGGTCATTTACATTACTTGGTAAGAAAATGAGGTTCAACAAGAGCGGGGTGACAACCCTCCGGAGAAACAGGTTGTCTCTGTTCTTGACCTCTTGACCTTACCGGTTTGGGAGACCATTTAATCGAATCCCTCCAGAAGATGTTGAGGATCACTGAAAGGTATTAGATATGTAGAATAATTTCACATACAAGTTGGAAACCATTGCAACGACGATGACGACGAAAAAAGAAGAAGAAGAAGAAGAAGAAGAAGAAGAGGAATACGCTCTCCTTTTCTCTCTCTTCTTCGTTCTCTCACACACTTCTTCTAATTTTTCTGTCGCTCGGTCACTTTCTCACCCTTCCCTCCCCCGACCATTTCAATTCTGTCTTTTTTTCTCCCTCTATTTTTTTTCTGTCCCTCTGTCACTTTTTCTGGTACTGTCACAGACCATTATTCTCTCTCTCTCTCTCTCTCTCTCTCTCTCTCTCTCTCTCTCTCTCTCTCTCTCTCTCTCTCTCTCTATCTCTCTCTCTCTCTCTCTCTCTCTCCATCTCGCTCCCAATGTGGGGGACGGTTATATGCCATATTTTAAAACTACAAACCGGTAAGTGTCTTATATGCATAAGAAACCTGCAGAATATCCCCCTCCACCCCCCCCCCCCCCTTTTTCCAATAGTAATCTTGTCACTATTTACATTTAAAACCCTCATAGACTATTCAGAACTTGTTTGCTGTGTGTCACACCAAAATATGTTTGTGTTTTGCTTTTCATCAGACGCAGTAGAAGTCTATGTTGTTTTCTATAAAATCGATCATGCAGTATTTGTCTTGTTGTGCATAACTGCTCGTCATATTTTCTGTGTGTGTTAAAGATAGATAGATAGATGGGTGGGTGGGTGGATGTGTAGGGTATGGATGGATGTTTGTCGCCAATGGTAGTTGGATGAATTGATGGTAGGTTGATAGAAGTACGGGGTCTCAAGGCATGTTGTCCGCCTCGAGTGCTAGAGGTTCTGTGTTCTTCTTCTTCTGCGTTCAACCGAAGATGTAATTGCGTTGTGTACGTTTACGGCATGGCTGCGATATTTGCACCTTTCGGCCAACACATCCGACCTCTGCGGGCATTTGTGGACCGGGTTAGACTTCGCGGTTTGGGTTCCTGGTTAAATCCCCGGTAAGGGCTGGGAGTTTTTCACGTGGACTTGGTGGGCTTCTAGTGATTCCCCGTGTGCATTGTTCCGCTCGTAAAAAATCCTTTGGCAGTTGGAAATCAAAAAGGGTAACCTAACGGCGCTCCCCAGGCAAAATTTGGAGTTAAAAATCTACCCAAAGTATTTCAGGATAGTCGCCGGTGCTACAGAGCCTGTGCACTCTGGTGAGCTTCTTCAGACTCAGACTTGAGTTAGAAGAAGAACGGAGCACTAATGGGTTAGAACCCGTGTGCCATGATGTTGATCCGGTGTTCAAACCTTCAAACCTTGAATTGTTGGATGCATCAATTTTGAAAATAAGCATAGATTTTTCAGATGCTTTTTAAAGACAGGAGAATCGACTTCGTTCGCAGGTTTTTAAAATGGAAATCTCCACTGGTTCAGTGGATGCGTGGTTGATGGTATGTGATGGATGGACGGGTCGGTGGCTGGATGCCTGGATGGATGTATGGATGGATGGTTGGGTGTATGGATAGGTGGGGTAATGGGTCAGTGCATGGATGGAGTGTTGGAATATGGGTGCATGTTTGAATATTTCAGATACTCTAATGAGTTCAAATAAAAGTGCGTTTAAAAGCAAGAAAAGCGACTTCCTGCACCGTGCGTGGAGTTTAAAAAAAAAACACATCAAAAATTGGCTCAGTCTGTAACCGTAGAGCGGATCTACACCCCCCCCCCCCCCCCCCCCCCCCCGCTGAAACACGCTTTCCTACCGACTTTCAGATCTTTAGTTCGAACTTGCATCGAAACTAGGCGACCTCGAAGATGCCCCAGCCTGACTTAAGGGGTCACTACACGGCATTTTCCCCAATTTATGACAAAAATATCACTTTTTTAATGTGTTCGTTTTTGTAAAGTTCGGCATTCGTAGAATAGAGGCCACAAAAAATTTATGTCATTTGTAAACAGTTTAGCATTAAAAAGTTAATACTAACGACACCACCTCGTGCACTTTTTTAAGATAAAAAAAAAAGTTTAAAAGTCAGTTTTCTCAAATCTCTATATTTCAGTTTGCTGTGTGTGTGAAATCCTAAAATCTAAGCTAATATGACGAGTAGAAACATGAAATTTTGTATGCCTACTCCATAAACAATATTATAGGGACTGGTCTATCTAAAAGTAGATTTTAGAAAGTTTTTGTTTTCTAAAATGTGATTATTGTCTTATGATGCTAGATTTTTTTTACTTTTTCAATAAACCTACATTTTAAAATTCTACGAAAAATATTTAAAAGCATGTTTAAAGTAAATAAACTAGACCTGTACCTCTAAGTAGAATAAAAGGTCATGGATCCATCATCTTTTGTTGAATACCTATGTTTGTTTTTAAAATTTTAGAATTCTAAGTACATATGGTCGGCTCTGTGGCTAAGTCGATGCGAACGCTTCGCTTCGTAATGCCGGGATGCCAGGTTCGATCCCAGCTGCGGGCAATGCGCCTTGCGTTGGTTTCGACAGTGGTATCAAGAATGCCGACCGTCCAGAAAGCAATGGCAAACTACTGGACGTAAATTTGCCTAGAGAAACCACACAACAGCCAGGGGCTGTTAGGGTTGGTTCTGCAACGTCCTGTAGAGGATACGCAACAACCTTTTTAAGTACATATCGCGGCTATTGCCATGACAACTATGATTTTTTAACACTTAAAGTAAACAAATGTAATAAAATGTATCACTACAAATGACCATTATAAAATAACTGCTCTAAGTCTGTAAATAAAAAAATAAAATTTTTTGGTGTACTTGTTAGTTTCAGTAATAACTGGCTTATGTCTATATAGATGGGGAATTAGGTCGGAAATAAGGACAAAAAGAGGAGAGGACTGCAGATGTGTGGCGAGCTGGTTGTCTGAGAAGTAACATATCAAACAGTTTTGATGGCAACAGTGGTTCTGAAATTCCATTGCCTGGGATCTGCAGTGGTCACGGGTTTGTGCAGGCTAGGAGTTTATTCTACCCCCTGATAGAACCGCACTTTCTCCTCCATATTTAAGATTCGAACCCGAGTCTCGGGCATGAGAATCCAGCGTTCTTAACCGTTCGGCCAGCCAATACTCTGCTAAGCTATTGCGTCCTTTGACTGTTTAATAAGTCAATACCATTTTCTACGTAAACAGGTTTATATGGCGCTATTAATTTGTTAAACTGCTGCTTTTATAGCTAGTGATTTATGTTGTAAACAGGCACAAAGCATTTACGTCACTCTGACGAACAATGAGGAAGAAACATTGTTGTATACTTTATTGTGTAGAAGCAAAACAGTCTAGCATAAGACCCTTTGTGCACTTTAGGACCGTAATCTTGCTGAATACGTAAAATTCGTTTCTGGGCTACGTAGAATAAACACAAAGGTTACTTATCAGTCATAATCCCAGCCTGTGGTCTTATTGTAACCCTAGATCTCAGTCTGCTTGTACTTTTGTCCCACAAAACAAACCATGGATTTTGAAACATGTGTCGTAGGTTCGGCAAACGCGTTGAATGGTTTTAGTACTATTAGTCAGATTTTAACGACGTACTCTTAAATGATGGGACTTTTAACTCTTGAGGTTTTAAATATGTCAGGATAAGTTCACTGACTAACCTGTGCGTAAAAACTGAGCAGCATGTAGAACCGTATCACACGTATTTTGGTAGCCTGGATGTTGAAGGCAGCTCTTTTCTTTCTTTCTTTCTTTCTTTCTTTCTTTCTTTCTTTCTTTCTTTCTTTCTTTCTTTCTTTCTTTCTTTCTTTCTTTCTTTTTTTTCTTGCTTTTCTTTCTTTCTTTCTTTTCTTTCTTCTTTCTTGTCTTTCCTTTCTTTCTTTCTTTCTTTCTTTCTTTCTTCTTTCTTTCTCTTTCTTTCTTTTTCTTTCTTTCTTTCTTTCTCTATTCTTTTTTCTTTCTTTTTCTTTTCTTTCTTTCTTTCTTTCTTTCTTTCTTTCTTTCTTTCTTCTTCTTTCTTTCTTCTTTCCTTTCTTTCTTTCTTCTCTTTCTTTCTTGCTTCCTTTCTTTCTTTTTCTTCTTTCTTCTTTCTTTCTTTCTTTCTTTCTTCTTTCTTTTCTTCTTTCTTTCTTCTTTCTTTCTTTCTTTCTTTCTTTCTTTCTTTCTTCCTCTCTTTCTTTTTCTTTCTCTATTTTCTTTCTTTCTTTCTTTTTTTCTTTTCTTTCTTTCTTCTTTCTTTCTTTCTTTCTTTCTTTCTTTCTTTCTTTCTTTCTTTCTTTCTTTCTTTCTTTCATTTCTTTCTTTTCTTTTTCTTTCTTTCTTTCATTTCTTTTTCTTTCTTTCTTTCTTTCTTTCTTTCTTTCTTTCTTTCTTTCTTTCTTTTCTTTCTTTCTTTTCTTCTCTTCTTTTCTTCTTTCTTTCTTTCTTCTTTCTTTCTTCCTTTCTTTCTTCTTCTTCTTTCTTCTTCTTCTTCTTTTCTTCTTCTTCTCCTTTTCTTTCTCTCTTCTTATTCTTCTCTTCTTCTTCTTCTTCTTCTTCTTCTTCTTCTTCTTCTTCTTCTTTCTTTCTTCTTCTTCTTCTTCTTCTTCTTCTTCTTCGATCCTTCGGTCAGAAAACGTATATCTTACATTAAAAAGGAGGCCGGTAGCCTTTATGAAAACTATCATGCAGTCCTTATCTTCTCGTATAGCATACAGTTTTGCCTTCATTACGGTTTAAATAGGCCAAATTGCGTCTCTGTTTTCATCATAAAGATGACAGTGTTGACAGCATCTATTGTGCAGATTATCTGCACGCGTGTTTCTGAACCTCCTTACACTCGCGATCCATCCAGGCAATGGGCATTTTTCGCGGCCCACCTGATAGTAAACCAAACAGAAAACAAAAGTCAGTGTAGACTGCAGTTTATTTCTTTAATTTTTTTTTCTCTTTACTAATGCATCACCTGCCGCTGCTTAGAGGCTAACAATCTGACATCTGTAGCTGGAGCGGTGTTTCTGATAAACAAGCGCTTGCATTAACATCCATTCAATGTCTCTGTTTCGTTATTGCCATGCCTAAGAAATTATTTTCACACAAAAAAGGTTGTTGCTGGGCTGCTGATCCTACAGCCTGAAGGCCCCACCTGGTGTTTTCCGCTGCCCTGTCTGTCTGTCTGTCTGTCTGTCTGTCAGTCTACCCATCCATCCATCCATCCGGCTGTCTGTCTGTCTGTCCCCCCCCCTCCCCCTCCCCATATTCGGACTAAAAGTATAGAATTCTATCTACTCGTCTGAGTGCGTAGAATGACACCGTGAGCTTCAAATTTCACGTGGAATCTTTTAAACCATGCCTAGCATGGTTTGTGTTGTGAACTTCTGAATCACAAAATGCCGAGTGGCTTGTTGTCACCGAACTGGCGATGTCTTATGCGATAATTCGTGTGCAACTGCCGATCTGTTGTGACTACTGCTTCAGTCGACGAGGAACTGCGAGGCTAGTAGCGGAATATTTGTGCTGGCACTTCTGACAGCTGCATTATGCATTTAAAGCAGGAGTCGACTAATTGGGAGCTTCCTTCGAAGTCTAATGCATATGACAGAGCGGCAAGGAATACACATCTATGCTCAAATAAGCCAGTAAAACGGATGTACACGCAAAACTCAGGCCCTGGTACAAAGCCAAAGTCTAAGTGGACAAACTAGGACTTTCTACCGGAAGTTAAGCCGGTGAACAAAGAAGAAGAAGGAGAATAGTGTTACTATCTTGATTCATTAAAATCGAAGCGTTTATTAGTGAAAGTAACACCTCTCTTGTACTGAACTAGGTCACGTACACATTGTGAGAACAACTGTCTTCCGGCGGAACACACAGATGTCAGTCACGGACCATTTCGTTAATACTAAAGAAGGAAATCGGGGTCTTTGAACTTTCAATGTTACAAGACATTTCTAGAATACCACGCACGAGGGAGCAGAACATTCCTGACTGACTACAAGATCTGAGCACGGAAAATTGTCTCATTAACATCGTCTTGTCTTGGAAACGGAAATCAGTAAAGAGTAAAGATCGCATCTCCACATTCTGAAACGAACTGGGCAAATAATGTTTGTTCTTATATTTTTATATTTACTTGGTTGTTCCTTGTCATTCAGGCAGACGAACTCCGACTTCAAAGGAAGCCCTCAAGCTTACTTAAGATTCGAACCTGTTGATTGGGCATGTTTGTTTCCATTACATTTCCCTAAACTTATTTTTGGCAGGAATAACCAGATAGATAAGGTAATGGGTAGTAACTTTGTCTCAGTGGTAGCTCGAACATCTGACCTCGGAGCATGTAGGCAGGCGTTCTAATTATCTTGCTTCAGCGCTTTCTTGCAACAGAATTCCAGAAATATGAGAGAGGGAAAATAGCACAGACGGAAAAGTACCTACTGGAAGCGGAAATATGGTGTTTGAGAAGTCTAAAGGGGATGTTATTAAACTATTGAAACATAAGCAGTGTTGTCCTGTTTGATACAGATACTAATAATAATAACAACAACCTTAAGCTGATAAGAGAAGTGAGATGTAGAAGAAGGTGGATATGATTTGGAGGGAATGGATTCGAAACCTTGGAGATAGCACAACTGGTAGGAAAAGCAAGGCAAAGGCGACGAGATAAGTACCAGTACGGTTTGGTCATGTGGATAATTCGTAATTCTGGTGATCGTTTGGCATGCCAACCAGGAGTATCTACGCTTATCGGCAAGGTACACAATGCTGATTGTTTAGAAAGAACAGAAACGGAAGGCATGATTCTGGGAGAAGAGTGTGTTCGAGAGTGTTATTTGGGAGAATTGCGGCTGCGTGGGGGTTGAGGTGGGGGTGATCGGGGGGGGGGGGGGAATAGAACCACTGCCTCTCTAATACGCATGTCTTACACAATTAGGGATGTTCACGTCACAGCCAGAGTGCATCTGCATGTGAGTCGGTCATGGTTGAATGTCCTAATGTAATTCTTATATTATGGCAGCACTGGGACTTGTTGTTGGATTCGCTTCCGAAAAGTAGCTCCTTGAGTCACTGGTTGTAATTCTTCCTGTTTACAGAAACATTTTTTCGCTGCCATATAAAATAATGTGAACGAGATTAATATTCTTTTAAATTACCACTAACTGTGGCATTACGGGAGCTAATGCAGTGCAAAAGTTGGATCTCGAGAATGGCAGATAGCAGATGGACAAATTCACAGAAGTGTTAACTGAGAGTATAAAACGTGGCAGACAGTGAAAAGACAATATTTAGGAAGATATACACACTGTTAGTTTAACAAATGGAAAGAGAAAGCCCGTAATAAACTGAATCAATCAAGAAACAAAAAATGTATTTATAGTAATAAACTGAGACGGATATCTGCAGCAATGAACCTCCAGGGCTGGGGGCGTGCTGAAAAATAAAATGGGAGGATGAGGCGCGGGAGAGAAGAAGAAAAGAAGAAGAAGAAACAGAAGAACAAAAGAAAGAAAAAAAAGAAAGAAAGAAAGAAAGAAAGAAAGAAAGAAAGAAAGAAAGAAAGAAAGAAAGAAAGAAAGAAAGAAAGAAAGAAAGAAAGAAAGACAGAAAGACAGAAAGACAGAAAGAAAATGAAGAAGCAAAGAAAGAAAGAAAGAAAAAGGAATGAGTAGGGAGGGAAAACGAAGGAAGAAGGGAGGAAGAAAAAAGAAAGTTGAAGAAACAGAGGAAAGAAAGACAGAAAGACAGAAAGACAGAAAGAAAAAAAGAAAGAAATAAAGAAAGAAAGAAAGAAAGAAAGACAGACAGACAGACAGACAGACAGACAAGCAGACAGACAGACAGACAGACAGACAGACAGACAGACAGACAGACAGACAGACAGACAGACAGACAGACAGACAGACAGACAGACAGACAGACAGACAGACATAAAGAAAGAAAGAAAGAAAGAAAGAAAGAAAGAAAGAAAGAAAGAAAGAAAAAGAAAGAAAGAAAGAAAGAAAAAGAAAGAAAAGAAAGAAAGAAAGAAAGAAAGAAAGAAATAAACAACGAACGAACGAACGAACGAACGAACGAACGAACGAACGAACGAACGAAAAGAAAGAAAGAAAGAAGAGAAAGAAAGAAAAAAAGAAAAGAAAGAAAGAAAGAAAGAAAGAATGAAGAAAGAAAGAAAGCAAGCAAGCAAGCAAGCAAGCAAGCAAGCAACAAGCAAGCAAGCAAGCAAGCAAGCAAGCAAGCAAGCCAAGAAAGAAAGAAAAGAAAGAAAGACAGACAGAAAGAAAGAAAAGAAAGAAAGAAGAGAAAGAAGAAGAAAGAAGAAAGAAAAGAAAGAAAGAAAGAAAGAAAGAAAGAAAGAAAGAAAGAAAGAAAGAAAGAAAGAAAAGCAAAAAAGGAAGAAAGAAAGAAAAAGAAAAGAAAGAAAAGAAAGAAAAGAAAGAAAGAGAAAGAAAAGAGAAAAGAAAGAAAGAAAAGAAAGAAAGAAATAACCAACCAACGAACGAACGAACGAACGAACGAACGAACGAACGAACGAACGAACGAAAGAAAGAAAGAAAGAAAGAAAGAAAGAAAGAAAGAAAGAAAGAAAGAAAGAAAGAAAGAAAGAAAGAAAGAAAGAAAGAAAGAATGAATGAAAGCAAGCAAGCAAGCAAGAAGCAAGCAAGCAAGCAAGCAAGCAAGCAAGCAAGCAAGCAAGCAAGCAAGCAAGAAAGAAAGAAAGAAAGAAAGAAAGAAAGAAAGAAAGAAAGAAAGAAAGAAAGAAAGAAGGAGAAAGGAATAAAGAAGGTAGGGAGAAGGAGAGAAGAAGGATGGAAAAAGAAAGAAAAAGAAGAAGATTTATCAGCAGACTAGTTGAGACTACAATAGAAGTACATTCAAACAACATCTGTCAGGTAATTACAGGGAATGAAGCCAAAGTATCCGGGCCCAGTACTTCAGACTGTGAGACCATACTGAGGTAATGAGATGTCGGCCAGGGTTAGTTCACCACTTTATTTAATTACACATAGATAAACAACAACACAGATATATATGACAAGCTTGTTTCCTTGTCTTTGATTCATTGCCTATGTGCTGAACTCTAGAGGCCAGCCCCACCACGACTGTGGGCGGGTCCTTTTATATAACCTAAAGGTTCAACGTTGTTTCCGGGACTCGCACCGAGTGGGGGTGGGGAAAGGGGGGGGGGGGGTGTATCAGTTTGTGTTAGGGATGTTAATCATTCGTTGTGTGTCTTGGTGGCGTTAAACGTCACTCACTCAGTCACTAAATTACTCACTCACTAACTCATTCACTCAGTCACTAAGTCACCCAGTTACTCAGTCATTCACTCACTCACTCACTCACTCACTCACTCACTCACTTATTCACTCACTCACTGAATGAACTCATTCAGTCTCAGAGACAACTCACCACCAACCTAATTATAATAATTAAACTGAATTTACGGAATGAGAGGACAATATTTACAGTCAATCTGGCATATAGGCAAGTTTACTGTTTATACTCATAGCAAGTTTTTGCATTTGACAATAGTTAGCAGTTGCATTTCCCCCATATGTAGACTCAAATTATATAGTTCCGTTGGCCATCAACGATGAACTGCGTTTATGGAGTTGGACGGTGTATATTGGTATTTCTCACGGCTGTCTTGTGCATTTACTGCTTGGTAATGCTATTAACTATTAGGATGGACAGAAAAAAACGTTTCAAAGACAACCCCCAGACCTCACTGAAAGACTTCTGAATTGATCGTGAAACTTGGGAAGTCACTGCATGTGACCACTCATCCTGGCGCTCCTCTCTTCATCGAGGAGTTGTGGCCCATAAAGCTGCTAGAACTGCAGCAGCAATTCTGAAAAGACAAGACAGGAAAGACACTGAAGCAAATCACCAGAGAGATGGGCTTTAATTCCCTGTCCACATTGCTCAAGAACTTTCCTTGCTAGAATAGGTCTTGTCAGTCATCTGCGCACTCACAAAACCTTATCCAGTCACCAATGGGTGAAAGGGCGGGTCATCATCACCTGTGATGGACGAAAAACAATAACAGCTTTGCCGAAACTGCAGTTTTCTTCAATTGTGTTCCCCTCCACAACAACAGATGGAGATTTTGTGTGGTTTTGGTTGACACAGGAACGGAGCAACGATTGGGTGACCCCTTTGCTAGGAAGTTGGAACTCGCTGACCTGATTGCGTGAGCAAAGACGAGCCAGTCCTCCTTCGGACAATAGGTTAGTTGCATATCCTTTACAGGACGTTGCAGAAACCAACCCCAACAGCCCCTGGTTGTTGTGTGGTTTGTCTAGGCAAATTTACGTCCAGTAGTTTGCCATTGCCTCCGGACGGTCGGCTTTCTTGATACCACTGTCGAAACCAACGCAAGGCTCATGGCCCGCAGCTGGGATCGAAGCCGGCATCCCGGCATTACGAAGCGTTCGCATGGACTTAGCCACAGAGCCGACTGGGACAATAGAACATGTTAAATTGACTAGAACAACAGTTCTCACCCTGTAGGTCTCGACCCTTTTGGCGGTCGAACGGCCCTTTCACCATCGGAAAATATATATTCACTGAAGTTTAAAAGTAGCAACGACAATTATTTATGGTTGGAGATCTCCACAACACGAGGAACTGTTTGAAAGGGTCGCGGCATTAGGAAGGCTGAGAACCCCTGAATTAGATCAATTAGAGAACTAGACAAGTCAGTCGGTGTTTTTCAGACGAGATGGGAGACGAAGAAATGGGACACGAGAACTTAGTAAAGACCTGCACGCTTAACGACAATGCAGCAATAACAAGAAAGCAAAAGATATTAATGCCTGGATGGCTTGGTCATATGGATAGGACAAGACGAGACCACTGACCAAGCACACGATTCTCATGACTGTGTGAGTTGGAGAAACATGACAATCTAGGTTTAACGGCACGGCTCACGGCAATGAGGAGCCTGGATTGTTTTTGTACATCTAGTGGATTGTTCTTTTCTGATGCAAAAAAAAAAAGTAGAATATCCTCTCCCCCCCCCCCCCCCCCCCCCATTTGTTCCCCCCTTCATGTGAAGAGTGAATTTCCCCTTTTTAACTAAGTAGTGAATAGTACTTAAAATTAATAATAAATTGTAATTTGCATTACTTTTATGTAAAAATGAGTTTACTTTTTAAATACGAACTGTAACTACTATTTAAATACTGAGAGTGAGCTGATACTTGACAGAAGACCCCAACAATGAGGTCTAAAAATGTATAAAGAAAATCCAACAAAAATAGGGAAAAAGCAAGAAAACAGTAATCCAGCGTCTCTTAATAATGTCCCAGTTAAAGATGTGGAGTTACCCTTGTATTTTTGGTTAATACAGATATTAAACTACGAATTCAAAATAAAGTAGTGCTTATATAGAAGTAGGAAATCGGCGTAAATTAAATGAAATTTAAAGTAGTACCTGACCTAAAGTATTTAGCTCTAATATCTAATCTTTACAATTGTTGTGTGGAGGGGAAACACGGAGAACAGAAAAACAGTTAATGATAAACTACAGACATTTATTAGTTGGTGCCTGAGCTAATTTAGAGGTAATTAAATGATTGATAGCATCTGAAATATCTAGCCTTGGGAGGGAACTAAACAAATGTAAGTGAATCAAGAGGTGAAGAAAAGACGATGGCGTTGGATAAGACACACATTGAGAACATCTGAGAAAACAGAATGATTAGACTATCTTTGTAATGGGACCGTCAGGTTAAAAGAACCTAAGCCATACTAAAATAACATGGAGAAGGGAACGAGAGGGAAATTTAAAAGGCAGAGAAGACGCGGGGTGAGCTGCGTACGATAGCAAAGGATGGGACAACTTGGTGTGAAGTGGTTGCGAGCTTATGTCCCACTGGCAAAAAAGGGCAGGAAAAGACGGAGAAGAAAAAGGAGCATAAGAAGGAACAATAAAAGAAGAAGGATTTTAAGAAGAAGAAGAAGAAGAAGAAGAAGAAGAAGAAGAAGAAGAAGAAGAAGAAGAAGAAGAAGAAGAAGAAGAAGAAGAAGAAGAAGAAGAAGAAGAAGAAGAAGAAGAAGAAGAAGAAGAAGAAGAAGAAGAAGAAGAAGAAGAAGAAGAAGAAGAAGAAGAAGAAGATTAAGATTAAGATTAGGATTAAGAAGAAGAAGAAGAAGAAGAAGAAGAAGAAGAAGAAGAAGAAGAAGAAGAAGAAGAAGAAGAAGAAGAAGAAGATTAAGATTAAGATTAAGATTAAGAAGAAGAAGAAGAAGAAGAAGAAGAAGAAGAAGAAGAAGAAGAAGAAGAAGAAGAAGAAGAAGAATACTTTGGAGTTTTATAGTACTAAGCGTCAGGGCTTTTCTTCTGGCGGTTGCATAACGAGCACCTCTATTTTACGTAACATGATTTTGTTTTCAGGTACACTATAATAGACACTTTGAGGTGAGTGTAGGCACCTTTTTAAAGACACTTTGAGGTGTGTAGCGTCATCTTTTAAAGTAACTATAAAGTGTGTACGCACTTTTTTTTTTTAACGCTCCAAAGAATAAATGGTACATTGTTTAGTACTAATAGCGAATTATACACATCAACAGGTGAATATGAGAGTGGGAATTCACACCGGAACTGTTCTCTGTGGGATTGTTGGTACAGTACGTTTCAAATTTGACGTCTGGTCTAACGATGTGACCCTGGCCAACATCATGGAGTCTACTGGCGAGCCCGGAAAGGTCCACATCTCTGAGGCTACCCGGGAGTTCCTGGTGGACGATTACGACATGGTTGAAGGCGAGGAAGTAGCAGGTAGGGTGTGTTTTGTGTTGTTGTTGTTCTTTTTTTTTTTTTTTTTGGTCCGTCTATATGTACACTGTTTTTATACCTGTAAAATAATCGGTTCGATACAGTTGCAGGCAATCTGGCAACTGATCTCTTGGATTGCATTGGTTTTGTCAGTGTTATGGATATGAAGTCACCGTGGTGCTAGACGCTCGCTTGCGCATACGAAAGTCGCGGGTTCAAATCCGCGTGTTGCCGGATTTGTTTCATACATGTTCGTTGCTGCCAGGTCGACTCTGCTTTATGTGGGTACCAGGTAACCTACTGGGAAGTAAATGGTGCCGGCAGGACGTTGACCAATTGACTCACTGGTCAATAAAAATATAATCTAGCCTCATACGATCAGTGCATTGGGCTTTAATTTTTTTCACTTATTGTGAACAGGCTTTTTAAACAAGTAATGCCAAACTGCTAAATATCAAATTGCCTAGTAAAACCACAAAGAGCCAAATATCCTGAGTTTGGCGTGCAACGTACTGTAAAGTAGGCACACTGTATTCCCTATAACCGACTCCGTCTTTAGGGGTCTCCACGGGTAAGCGATTGAGCCGCTGGTTTTTCCCAAGGAAAGTCGTGGTTTTCTTTCATCGACTGCATCGTTCGGTTCATTAGTGCAGTTTTTGTGAAGATCCATTGTGATTTTCACAAGAGTTACTGAGTACGTGCATTGTACGACACAGCTAGAGGTTCTGTGGGGAAAGGGGGTATGCAAGAGAGAGAGAGAGAGAGAGAGAGAGAAGGGGAGGGAGAGAGAGGGTAGAGAGAGAGAAGGAGGGAGGGAGAGTGAGAGTCATACTAGCTAAACCCATCGCAATAATGCTTATCATTTCAAATTCAAAATCCGGTCATACCTCTAAAACAGTGTTGCTTTTACTTCGCATTCGTTTTGCTCGCGGTTCGTAATAATAATATAATAATAAAATAATAATAATATTAATAAAAATAATAATAATACAAGTAATAATAATATTATTATAAAGTATTAGCCTAAGCTTCTTCTTCTTCTTCTTCTTCTTCTTCTTCTTTGTCATCTTCTTCTTTTTCATCATCGTCATCATCATCATCAATTGTCTAGGGTGATGCCCCTGAAATAGAGGTTGCGGGGAGCGGCTGAAGATGCCAGAACCCCACAGGTTCCGGCACAAATGGGTTCATTTGCCACTTGGTCTCGAACGGCGCTCCTTCATTCGCCTCTCGTGTTTACTCTTATTATTATCTTACGTGTTTATTATTATTATTATTGTTACTATAATCTGATGTGTTTATTTCTATTATTATTTTTATCAGTAGCAGTAGTCGTAGAAGCAGCATCGTCACCATTATTATTATTTTTATTATTCACCCTGGTCTTTGTTTATTTAGCACTGTGTCGAGTGCCGAGGCAGCATTCGTTTCTCTCGAGAACAATCTGATGTTTTATCGCCGGTATAGCTTTGATCTTTCTGTGTGTCCTAAAACCACATGACTGACAATTTAAAAATCGATGCCACCGTTTCTTGAAATCACGTGTTACTGAAATTAAAGAAATTACCTCAAGTGGTAAACATATAAATATTCTTGCATTATAAATTGCCAATTTATCATCAACCTTATCATCATTTTCATCACCACCTCCACCACTATCTCACGATCACCACCACAGTCATCATCAACTACTTAAGTTTTCCGAGCCCTTGGGGTTCAGTGCTGCAAATATCACCCTCCTCCATTCATCTCTCTGAGCAGGTAGACCCTTCATAATAGGGTGGTTCAGGGGGTCTTTAGCCTAGTTTATGTGCGCAGTAATAATAATAGTAATTATAATAATGATCTGTCTATTCTCTTTTTATGCTTAAAGCTGTTAGGCGTCACAGGCACGGTTAATTGTCGGTTTCCGGGATAGTGCGCGCTCGTTAGCCTGCTGCATTGTGATATTGTTGCGTTTCAGAAAGTGTTCAACTCAGTCTATCCACACCTTCTTGGTCTTCCTCCGCATCTTGATGTTTCCATTATTGTATTGTATACTTTTACAATCGTTGACGCTGAGCTCATTCAGATCAGATAGCCAAACCATTTCAGTCTGTACTTTTCAGTAAATCTAATTACTAGTATTGTTGCCATCGTTTTAATGATATCTTTGTTTCCTTTATGTTATCTTCTTGATATGGTGACCGCTCTTCTCAAACATCTCATTTCACACGTCGTTAGTTTTCGCTTGTGTTCTCTTGTTATTGCCCAGGTTTGGCATTAGTAAGACATTGTTGGTAATATAATGTTGGTAATTATAATGATAATTATTATTCGGCTATCCTTTGTATAACGGGCACAAAAGATGGCGGCCGCTTTGCTCGTGAGTCCTACCCGTCTAGGTTAGCCCCAATCTACGCAGCGTGAGCGGCGGGCGGGACTCGTGGTGGTGTGGTGGTAGTCGCAAATTAAATCGCCGGTAGTGCGCAATTGACACGTGACTGAGGCTCCTAAAGATATTTTACCGCCGCCATCTTTTGTGCCCGTTTTTTGGAGGATAGCCTAGTATTCTATTTTGAGTAACAAACAAATATAATATTGTAAATTGTATGAAAATATATTGACACAGACTGAAAAAGAGAATTCGCTTTGGGAGACATCTAAAATTGGGGGGGAGGGGGGGGGGGGGGGCAGAGAGTTTCCGCAAATAATCGGTTCAGGCACGTATGCTATCGCCTGCCACTCGGTTTCGAACGGTGCTGATTCACTGAAAGCCTATTCGTCTGTATAGATGCGATTGCCGGACAAAAAGCAAAGAGATGATGACGATGTTACATGCAATGGAGCTTATTTATTTATTTTCTGTCAATGATTTTTTTTTTTTTTTTTTCAAAAATATTGTGGAGAAAGGAGATGACAGAATATTTTAGTAAAAGAGGAGGAGAGAGTTCGATGTAAATGATGGGGCAAACATAGGTTGGGCTGCATACGATAACGTAGTCTAGAGCAGAGGTTCTTCCACCTCCATATATTTATAAAGTAACTAGCTGCACCCAGCCACGCGTTGCTGTGGCATAGTTTGGCTAAATGGAAATGAAAGAAAATAGAAATCGCACGTGTCTAATACAATCATTGTCTGCTCAGATATAGATATAGTCTTTGATCCCCGCCCCCCCCCCTCCCCCACCACCACCACAACTAAATCCACCTACTACTCTCTCCGTCATCAAAGGTTTTTGGAAAAGAAAGACAATGGAAATCGCACGTGTCTAATATAGTTAATGTCACAATCATTCTCTGCACAGATATAGAGATAGTCTGGTTTTCCAACTTTAGAACACGCACCTTATAATTGTGTCTTTATATTAGTGGTCATTTAAATGGTGTTATTAGCACAGTAAAAAAAATTGTTATTTGGTTATCACATGCTAAAGCTGTTTGTATTTTTATAGGGGACAAAAGTAAAGCCACAACTGTACTTGTGAATAACAAAGTAAGTCGTAAAAAATAGAAAATCGGAGGTAGCGTTAGTAAAATATAAACAAATTAGGTAATGAGAACTTGAAAATCACGTGTAAAGCTCGCTAAGTTCTCTTAAATTTAAGTCATTACCCCCTCCCCTCGCCTCTTCCATCGACTACTGCTCTCTCCCTCTCCGAAAGATTTGAAAATCATTACCTGGCGATATTTTTTTGTTGCTGTACCTGACATTGACATCCCTGTCCGTCCGGACTAAAATGGGAAGCAGGAATTGAAATAGGTAGTGAATGGGGCTAGTGTAATATTTACCACATCATCATTCAAGTACCAATACAACTACTATCACGACCACCACCACAGTAGCTAAAATAATGTCACTGCTATCTGTGTTACCACCGGAGTAGACAGAGAGTCGTGAGCCAGAAGATTTGGTTCCGCATGGCTAGTGCTGTCGCCACAGACTGGTCAGGTTAGGATATATAATTTCACTTGCCGACAGAAGAACGCCATAACCTTACCGGCGGTCTTCACATGAGAGCACTATGGTGTAACAGCTCAACCACAACTATTACTGCTGCTGCTACTTTAAGTGGGTAAACCAGTTACTGTGACTTAAAGCTCTCCCAGTTAATAGTTTGTTTTTCCCCCCCCCCCCCCCCCCCCCCTCAATTCACCGACAACTCTTTCCCTCATTGAAGTAGTTTGGAGAAAAAGAAAAAAAAAACACTTGAAAGGCATATGAACACAGGGAAAAAAGAACATAATTAGGAAATGAACGCTATGGTAAACAGCACAGCTTAAAATTCCAACGCAGATGAAATAACTAAATCTAAATGAAAATAAATGGAAAGCTTTGAAATTTCAGCGTAACCATGCAATCGGAAAGTTAAAAAATGCAATCATAAGTATGCGAAATGGTGAAATTTAAATATCAAATGGTTTACCGATTTACTTTTAGCATTAAGGGCAACATTGCTAGTGCTGTCACCACGACAGAGCAGATGAGGATATTATTTTAGTCCGGGGTAAAAAAAAACATTAACTGCTGCAGATTCGAACCCTGGTCTCCCGCAAGGGAACCCAGTGTTCTAACCATTCGACCAAGCAGCCACTTAATTGGAGCACCGAAAAGAGAACTAAACTAGTAAAGATGTGTGTCCCTACTACTGTGTCCCGATTATAAAACGACTCAAAACCGCAGGCAATTGTTTTCTCGTAGACAGATACTCCAGATATATTAATGAAACGGCACAACAATAGAAATCGCACGTGTCTAACACGGTTAATGAAGTTAATGTCGCAGTCAATGTCTGCGCCGACGTCGAGATAGTCCTTGATTCCCCCCCTCGCCCCCCCCCCCCCCCATCGAAGGTTGTTTGAAAAAAAAAACAGAAAATAGAAATCGTGTTTAATATGGTTATTGTGGCAAATATAGAGATAGTCTTGTTTGCTGTACCACAACCTATTACTAACGTGGCTATAATTAGAAATCACTAAAATTATAAATATTCGTTTCGAATATTATGGCTTAAATTGTGGTCACCTATCTCTAACAGTGACAGGTTGAATTTCAAACCATGATGGTTCAACATCCGGTATCAAAACAAACATATCTTGAAAATTTCAGATAAATCGGTTCATTAGTTTCCGAGTCTATAGGGGGCAAACAAACACACAAATATTGATTTTTATATATATAGACAGAAAATGTCCACCTTCATAAAGCCGCGACCGCGACCCTTTCATACAGTTCCTAAGGTAGTGGTGACCCCCCAGCCATGAAATTATTCTCGTTGTTACTTCATAACTTCAGTAAATATATGTGTGTGTGTGTTTTTTTTTTTCTTTCTTTTTTTGGCTATTGTTTTAGACGACCCATGTGAAAGGGTCGTTCAACCCCCAACGGGGTCGTGATCCAGAGGTTGAGAACCACTAGGATAGGGCACCTCGATCTGGAACGGGGTATAGACTGTACTGGCGATTAAGGGCAGCATTGGATAAAGACGACGATGAAGAAAAAACAAGCACAAGACGGCAGCGATGAAGAAGAAGAAGAAGAAGAAGAAGAAGAAGAAGAAGAAGAAGAAGAAGAAGAAGAAGAAGAAGAAGAAGAAGAAGAAGAAGAAGAAGAAGAAAAAGAAGAAGAAGAAGAAGAAGAAGAAGAAGAAGAAGAAGAACAACAACAACAACAACAACAACAAGACGAAGAAGAAGAAGAAGAAGAAGAAGAAGAAGAAGAAGAAGAAGAAGAAGAAGAAGAAGAAGAAGAAGAAGAAGAAGAAGAAGAAGAAGAAGAAGAAGAAGAAGAAGAAGAAGAAGAAGAAGAAGAAGAGGAAGAAGAAGAAGAAGAAGAAGAGTAAGAAGAAGAAGAGGAAGAAGAAGAATAACAAAAAGAAGACGGAGAAGAAGAAGAAGAAGAAGAAGAAGAAGAAGAAGAAGAAGAAGAAGAAGAAGAAGAAGAAGAAGAAGAAGAAGAAGAAGAAGAAGAAGAAGAAGAAGAAGAAGAAGAAGAAGAAGAAGAAGAAGAGGAAGAAGAAGAAGAAGAAGAGTAAGAAGAAGAAGAGGAAGAAGAAGAATGACAACAAGAAGACGGAGAAGAAGAAGAAGAAAAAGAAGAAGAAGAAGAAGAAGAAGAAGAAGAAGAAGAAGAAGAAGAAGAAGAAGAAGAAGAAGAAGAAGAAGAAGAAGAAGAAGAAGAAGAAGAAGAAGAAGAAGAAGAAGAGGAAGAAGAAGAGGAAGAAGAAGAAGAAGAAGAAGAAGAAGAAGAAGAAGAAGAAGAAGAAGAAGAAGAAGAAGAAGAAGAAGAAGAAGAAGAAGAAGAAGAAGAAGAAAAAGAAGAAGAGTAAGAAGAAGAAGAAGAAGAAGAGGAAAAAGAAGGAGAAGAGGACGGACTAGGTGGAATGAGAGTGGCACCATGGCAGAGTTTCCCACCTAATATTGCCAAAGACAAAAGTGAGTACCCTGCAGCTATCTTCCACTGTGAATACGGCACAGTTTTACTCAATCCTAGGAGGGGGGGGGGGGGGGGCTATTTTTTTAATGTATTGGTATTATTTCGCACTTAAAGTAGGCTTAGACCTGTTTTTTTTTTAAGTCGGCGACCCAGATAGAAAGACGACGTAAACTGGTTGAGGAGAGATACATTTCGGCACATCTATCCTGTGTGTTTGCAACATCCAACTGTCAGACCTAATATCTCACTGGGGATAAATGGTAATTGCATTATCTAATGGCTTTGAGTACAACAGTGATAGCAGAGACAAGTTAACTAGTTTGGAAGTGAAGCTCGCAGGTGCAGACAATCGTTTTGTTTATGGTCGACTTGTCCACGAACATAGAACCCCACAAGCGTAGAGGCCACAAAAGCATAGGGGCCACACAAGCATAGAGGCCACACAAGTGTAGGGGTCACACAAGCGTAGGGGCCACACAAGCATAGATGCCACACAAGCGTAGGGGCCACACAAGCATAGGGGGCACACAAGCATAGGGGCGACACAAGCATAGGGGCAACACAAGCATAGGGACCACACAAGCCTAGGGACCACACAAGCGTAAGGGCCACACAAGCATAGGGACCACACAAGGATAGGGACTACACAAGCATAGGGACCACACAAGCGTAGGGACCACACAAGCATAGGGCCACACATGCATAGGGGCCACACAAGCATGGAGACCACTCAAGCATGGAGGCCACACAAGCATAGGAGCCACACAAGCATGAAGACCGCACACGCATGGAGGCCACAAAAGAGTAGGGACCACACAAGCCTAGGGACCACACAAGCATAGGGACCACACAAGAGTAGGGACTACAAAAGTATAGGGACCACACAAGCGTAGGGGCCACACAAGCATAGGGGCCACACGTGCATAGGGCCACACAAGCATAGGGGCCACACAAGCATGGAGGCCACTCAAGCATGGAAGCCACACAAGCATAGGGGCCACACAAGCATGGAGGCCACACAAGCATGGAGGCCACACAAGAGTAGGGGCCACACAAGCATAGGGGCCACACAAGCATGGAAGCCACACAAGCATAGGGGCCACACAAGCATGGAGGCCACACAAGAGTAGGGGCCACACAAGCATAGGGGCCACACAAGCATGGGGGCCACACAAGCATAGGGGCCACACAAGCATAGGGGCCACACAAGCATAGGGGCCACACAAGCATAGGGGCCACACAAGCAAAGGGGCCACACAAGCATGGGGGCCACACAAGCATGGGGGCCACACAAGCATAGGGCCACACAAGCATAGGGGCCACACAAGAGTAGTGGCCATACAAGCATAGGGGCCACACAAGAGTAGGGGCCACACAAGCATAGGGGCCACACAAGAGTAGGGGCCATACAAGCATAGGGGCCACACAAGAGTAGGGGCCACACAAGCATGGAGGTCACACAAGCATGGAGGCCGCACAAGAGAAGGGGCCACACAAGCATAAGGGCCACACAAGCATTGAGACGACTGTTAAGGAGGGACACAGAGCTAACATGGGTTTGTCCTGAATGATGTGATTGCGAATCATATGAACCAGAATTTGTGATTTAACTTGTTAGTGTAGCTGTGAAAATCTTTGGATCAATCAAAGATGCAAACGCTGTGATTGAGAGATGAAAATTAAAAATCTGTCGTCTATATCATCACGAATAAGTAGCATCTTAGACTGCAATTGTTGCCGCATATGGGGGAGAAGGGCAGAAAATAGAGAGACAAAAGCTGCTTACGCGAAAAGAGCTCAATGGTGGTAGACCAAGAGGAAGAGAAGGAAGAAGGTGACGATATTGGTGACGAGGAGAAGGAGAGATGAGGAAGAAGAAGGAGAAGGAGGGGGAAAAGAAGGAGGAAAGGAAAAGAAGATGATAATGATGACAAAGAGAAGGATAAGAACGAGAAGTAGAAGAAGAAGAAAGAGAAGAAGGAGATGATTATGATGATGATGATAATAAAGAGGAGGACGAGAAGAAGATGGTGATGATGATAATAAAGAGGAGAATGAGAAAAAGAAGAAGATGATGATGATGATGGTGATGATGATGATGATGGAGGAGGAGGAGAAGGATGAGGAGAAGGAATGAAAGAAGAATAAGAAAAAGATGAAGAAGAAGAAGAAGAAGAAGAAGAAGAAGAAGAAGAAGAAGAAGAAGAAGAAGAAGAAGAAGAAGAAGAAGAAGAAGAAGAAGAAGAAGAAGAAGAAGAAGAAGAAGAAGAAGAAGAAAAAGAAAAAGTTGATGATGATGATGATGATGATGATGATAATAATGATGAAGAGGAGAAGGAGAAGACAAGAAGAAGAAGAAGAAGAAGAAAAAGAAGAAGAAGAAGAAGAAGAAGAAGAAGAAGAAGAAGAAGAAGAAGAAGAAGAAGAAGAAGAAGAAGAAGAAGAAGAAGAAGAAGAAGAAGAAGAAGAATAGATAACGACTGTTGAAAAGAAAGAGAAAATTTTTGAAAGAAAGTGGAAAGATAGGAAGAGAAAGAGGAGAACCTAACAATTCTGTTACTATATGTGGTACAGTCAAAGAACACAATAAATCAGTATAACCTGAAAACTTTATCTATAAAATATAGAAACCAATTGCTCGCTGTGAAATGTTAAACAGCAACGTGATAAATGTACCGATGTACAGAACTGATTCCTAAAATTGGCAGCGATTCGTAGTCGGAACAAAATTGTATTATCTTTTGATGAAGTGAACGGGAATAGAAATTCTGCAGAGAATGGTATTTTATCAGCTGCATCAGCGCATACAACATATTTCATCTGTTATGTATTTGACACATGGAAAGACAGAAACAGAGGCGCAAAATTGGGAAATTGTAAAATTGCATTTGCGTAGGGGCGCTACAGCCACGCGCAGAACCAACAAGTGCTAAACACTGCAAATCACCTGTTTGACAATCCTAGGCGAAAGATGTGTAGCTGCAAGGGTAGTGTTGAGTTGAGTCAAGAATCGACATCACAGCATTCCCATGCATGCTCCGTCCTCATCTCCAGCAGCCATCCAATACTGATAGTACCGGTCACAATCTGGTTATGTCTTTCCCAGGTGCCTCATTCTCTCCAGGTCATACAAATCTACTGATTCCGTTGCTTGTTCCCAAAGGGCCTTGACCGCATCAGCCTTGTCATATATCAGTTCACCACCCAGTGGTGCAGATCCAGCGAAACTGTCTGCCTGTTCATTACCCACTTCGCCGGCTGAAAGGGTAGAATACAGGACGAGTCTGGATCAGTTTCAGTGATGATATTCCTCCATGTCACTGTCATAAACCATCCACCGTGGCTTCTACCAGTAAGGACAGCTGTTTGTATGTGATGAATCAGAAGGTTTGATACTGAGTGATACATGTCGGTCTATTTGCGGACTTACCTCGAAGTAAATAAATGAAGTTTTCATTGGAGGGTACACGAGAGTGGGAACGTCCTTGTTGATATTTTGTCCACATTAAAGTTGCCAGTACCATTTACACTTATGATGTCTTATCAAATCATATAAAGTTATGTCCTTTCAATTTGCTGTTACACTTTTGCCCAACTGGTCCTTGAGGTACTTGAAGTTTTCGCATTGTTCCTGCAGGAGCTCTTCCACCGTTCACAGCGAAGGTCATACCTTATACGTTTCATCCGTTAAACACTTTGGCCTGGTATTCGTTTCATGTTCAGCGTTGATTTACTGTCATTATACGTTTCTAATTTATAGTGACTTCACACATTACCGCTTGCTCTTTTGTCTTCAACACAACCCCCATCCGCACGCTTCAAGGAGAATGGGGGTAGACCTCGAGGCAAGTCAAGAGGACGGTGGTGAGATAATAAACATGCAGACCTACAGACGCTTGGAGTCACTAACTGGAAAGAGAAGGAGGCCATTCAGACGCGTAATGAACCTCACGGGCTCCGAATGCTGAAACGACGATCTTTGCAGTCTCACCGGAAATACGTAGGCGGGGATCTAGAAGGCTACCCAGGTGGGTAATTAGCGCGGCCATCTTGAGGATATAAATATATGCAGTCGGACGTGGTAATTAGCTAGACAGGTGCATACATATAGTCACGTGGCATAGATGTAGAATGTCCATATTTGACTCCAAAAGGTCCAGGTATGTCTGCAATGAGATGAATATAGTTGTAGGAAACGGCGCAAAAAAGAAATCATCCTCCTGCATTCGTTGGTAATGACAGGCGGCCTATCTATCACCGATAAGGACGAACGCACCAATTTTATTTTCCAAGGGTCACACATTGAGATCTCAGGCTTGTCCTAAATTCGGCCCTTTCAGCCACTCATCTTTCGCTTAGGAAATGTCAAACAACATGTTCCGATAATCATTCGCATCTGCAATGTTGGTGGAGGGAGGCAGAGGCGATTATGTTTCTCCTTGGCAACTTGGCATCTGTGTCCTTGAAGAGTTAAAGATTTTGAGTTGAATTGACTTGAGTTTATTTAATCCAAGAATCGACATCACAGCAATCGGGGCATTCTCATAAGCGTCCCGTCCCCATTTTCAGCAGCGAGCTCCTAGTTCCAATATTTAAGGTACCGCCTTGCCTTTCCTCTGAGCGCCGTGTATTGGCCAGATCCCCTCGTCATTCCCCGCTGCATCGCTCTCACCAGACTGTGATGATCCATTTGTTCCTCCGAGTTAAACACGTGTTCCAGTAAGGCCTTAACCACGTCTGCCTCATCGTGCATCTATATTGCTTTAAGCTGTGCAGAGCCAGCCATTCTGTCCGCCTGTTCATTTCTCATCACACCGGTAACCTTTACTTCCCAGTACTCCAACTGGTACCCACCCGAGGCTTGGTAGACCTGCCAGTTAGAGTTATATTTAAAATAAATTCTAAATTACTAAACTAAAATAATTCTTAGTTCAGTAATAAATCTAATCCAGTAATGTATCAAATTCAATACTGTTATAAATCTAAAAGGTAACATAATATAAACATTATCGACAGCAACTAAATGTTAATTATGAGTGGGCGCATGTGATATCTGTAGCAATGAACCTCAATGGCTCGGAATGCTAAAGAAGAATGAACGCGCTCGACTGACACCTTTAGTTTCCAACAATAATGATTCGCAGTGTAAAAACCAATAAATCCACGGAAAATATGACATATGGTTATCTTGCGGTAATCTTTTGAGGAGACATGTAGTATGTTGTGAGATAATATTCAGAAAGGGGGGTATTTGACGAGCTAAGCACGTAGGTTGACAGGCAGACAGATAAATAAATATTTCTGGATGCAAACATAAATACTTTATACACAAGAATGCAAATGCTCAGACTGGAAAGCCATAAGGAAGTGAGGAATGGGGAAGCATTTAACGGGTGGAGGGGTTTAAAAAAACACAAAATTTCTTGGCTGAAGTTGATGGATGCAACCAGTGCAATCCAAGGTGAAATTCAGGTTGACGAGTGTGAAACCAGGGTAACCTGGAAACGTCCGATTCTTCCATTTGACTGAGCTTCCGTGCACACTTTACTGGCGTGCGTGTCCTTGTTGGTTTTGACAGGTAGAAAGTGCTTTTCCGTTCAACCTGGAGAGATGAGGTGTTTACAGGTAGACGACACCTGTTTTACTTTCGGCATCAGCAGATGAGGTGTTTACAGGCTTTACTTTCATCCTCAGGAGTTGTTTATACAGGTAGATGACGTCTTTTTTACCCCCAGCCTCAGAAGTTGAGGTGTTGGGATGCAGACGATGCCTGTTTTCCTGAAAGTCACATATGTCGAGATGTTTACCTTAATGCGGCTCCTGTTTTACTGAAAGTCATATGTGTTGAAGTGTTTACCTCTAGGCGGCTTCTGTTCCTGAAAGTCATATATGTCGAGATGTTTACCTTTAGGCGGCTCCTGTTTTCCAGAAAGTCATATGTGTTGAAGTGTTTACCTCTAGGCGGTTTCTGTTTACCTGAAAGTCATATGCGTTTAGATGTTTACCTCTAGTCGGTTTCTGTTTTCCTGAAAGTCATATGCGTTTAGATGTTTACCTCTAGGCGGCTCCTATTTTCCTGAAAGTCATATGTGTTTACCTCTAGGCGGTTTCTGTTTTCCTGAAAGTCATATGTGTTGATGTGTTTACCTCTAGGCGGCTCATGTTTTCCTGAAGGCTTTGGGTATTAACTCATTTATATATATTTATTCATTTATACAGTACATGTTGTACTCTGAGCCTCGGGAATTGATACGTCTGGGCGTAGACAGCGTCTGTTTAACTTTCAGCCTCGGGATTTGAAGTGTTTACATGTAACTGGCGTCTGTTTGTTTTACTTCCAACCTCTAGAGTTGAGATGTTTACAGGTAGCGCACATCTGTTTTACTTTCAGACTCTGGAGTTGAGGTGTTTACACGTAGTCGGCGTCTGTTCTACTTTCAGCCTCACGAGTCGATGTGTGTACAGATAGGCGGCGCCATTTATATAATGACCTGCACCTGCTTATATTATTTCTAGAAAATCAGGAAGTTAGGTTAGTTGCGTATCTTTTACAGAACGTTGCAGAACCAACCCCTAGCATTTTGTGGCTGTTGTGGTTTTTCTAGGCAAGTTATTTTACGTTCAGTAGTTTGCCATTGCTGTTAAACGGCCAGCTCTCGATACCACTGTCAAAACCAATGCAAGATATATCGTCAGCAGCTGAGATCGAACCCGGCACTGCCGCATTAAGAAGCTCCTTCGCAACGCGTAAACCACAGACGTCGACAAATCAGGAAGAAAAGTGCAAAAGAATGTAAAAATGTTTCTGATTGTTTATGTTTGTTATGCGATGTTGTGCTATATTATGTGATGTTGTGCTATATTCTGCGATGTTGTGCTATATTATGCGATGTGCTATATTATGCGATGTTGTGCTATATTATGTGATGTTAGGCTACTTATAACAGTCGACGTGACTGCACATTGGTCATTCCCATACCTGCCCAGTCCTTCAATGCAACAAGCACTCCAACGTTCCTCTGCTGAAAGTCGCTTGTTTTGTCATATCTTGACATCGAAGACCGCATAGACGTGGTTTACAAATCTTAACTCCCAGCTCACGCAATCGTGTCGGCGTCAGAGATTCATCATTAACCACCATCTTAATTCACACAGTTTTGATGACATCGGGTCTGTCCATGCTTCTTGTCGTTGGCATTGGTGCATTACTTCCCAGCTGGTTAACTATTTAATTATCGTTTTCTCCGGCTCACCCAAGTATGTAGATCCAGGTGATGGAGGTTAAGTGCGACTTCCGAATGCTTTCTACCTATGCAGAATGTAGACTACCGGCTTCGATTTTCTGAAGCATTCATAGTCTGATTCGATTAATGAATATTTAAGCTGCATGTTTTATGTCCCATGCGAGAGGTCGAAAGAAGTGGTTATCTCTATGGTCATGGTTGACTTAGTTGCCTTGTAAGCGCAACTGTCCTCTTTTATTGTTTTCTTATCAGTTGTACTGTGAAAGCCCATGCTGATTGTCAGGGCTGCGGGAATGACCAGTACAGATAAAATCAGCAGCGAAGTCATGTAAGACAATTTTGCAACAGAGCCAATACTAAATGTAGGTATGGTAGTGAAGTTTCATTTTTTTTGGATTTTTACTTACAAAACTATAATAGCTAGATAAAGATTAAAATTACAAATCCAATGGTACCTCATTTAAGCCTGTAAGTTGATTCTAAGCAGAGATATTAACATTTTAGTGGCTGACACCACGACAGAAAAATTGTAGTGAAATTCCAGAAAACATGGCTTCCGGCTGCGACCCAGTGAGATGAAATGACTCAATGTTTGCATTTTACGGCCATAACTTTTTTGTTATTGAACGAATCCCTTAGCAACCATATATTGCTAGAATCGGGACAGTGAGACCTAACCGTTTATGCATGTCTCAATTACATACACTGCGATATGCGCCTATTTAACATAGGAAAATGTCTGCAGGCTGATTTATTTTTCATCTAAAACCGTATACATTTACAGTTGTCTGCCAACGAGCCTGGCTTAAAACATATCATATTGTGTGTCCTGGCAAGGCGAACATAAAGATCATATAAATGTGCCAATGTCAGTTGACGTGACCTAATTAACAAATACCGGAAACCCCCTCCCCTTTTTACAACAGCGATGTCACCCGGGGTGGTCTATCTCCGCACAGTAATGACACCTGGGGTGGTTGTTCCCCCCCCCCCCCCACAGTGATGATACCGGGATGGCCGCACCCCCTTCCTGCTACCTTCTTTTCCTGGTATCTCTCCTCTTCTTTCTTTCTTTTTCCTTTCCTTTCTTTTTCCCCATGTCTCAGTGTCGACTTTCTTTTCTTAGTCTCTTTTTTGTCTTCCTCTCTCCTCCTCCTGCTCCCTCTTTCTCAACTTTCTCTCAATCTTCTACTGCCCCTCCCCCAACTATATGGTAGAAGAAAACATGAGCCCACTGGTAGTACACGCCGTTTTCATAATAGGTCGGTGACAGTGTTAACAACAGGGCAAACACAGCAGGTGTGTTCGTTTCTGGGAATCAGGTCAGGTCGGATTTACTTTTCTTTCAAAAATGACCTTGGCTCCCATGTCCACCCAGCATTGAATGTAAGAAATAGAACTATAGCAGCCACACGTGGACAGCCAAGCATGGGAGGGTTGCCAATGGGATTTTTGTCAAACCTGAAGCTAAGCTTATGTCAAGAGGTGAATCAACTAAACCCTGCACAGTAGACTCGTCGTGATGTTGACGCCCCTAGCGGGCAGGTCACATTTCAAATTTAAACCCGTCCGGTGGGTATATAGTCAATTATTTTGATATATACCTCTATCTGGTGGAATAGATATTTCTATACCCTCTAGTTGTTTTGAAAAGTCTACATTTTCAAACTTGCAACTATGGGATATATATTTTCTAGAATAATATTCCGAATTCCTGGAAACCTTTTTACTCCTTGGTGTACTTATACGGGACTTTTTTTCTAGAGACGCAAAGCGAGATCAGGCCGGGTCATTCTTTGCCTGACTTCCTAGGTGTGCAGAAGTATGTCACCTCTCTGATTAAATCTTGGCGCATTCAAAATACCAGTTTAATCTTTGAAGGATTCCTAAGCTTGGGTAAGTTGATTATAGTTTACAAGTACGATGATATATGTCTCTATAAAGTTAGCCGCTGCTGCAGGGAGGAAAGATTCAGCTGTGTGACCGCACAGAACTAGGCCGTTCTTGGTGTCCAGACACTCAAGTCCCTGAAATCAAACCTTTCTCTTCGCAGGCTAATAGTTTGTGCCCTACCTGACCCACACCATTATAAATATATTAAACTCAGCAAGTTAATTATTCTCTAACCAGCCGACAGAGTTTGTGTCAAATAGCGGACATATTTAACTGGGTCACACTTCAGTCAGCTAGGCACTGTGACGTTAGAGTTTTTTTTTTAGCACAACACTGGGTGTGCAGTGGGCAGAATGTGGAGGTATAAAATATATATATATATGTGAGAGAGAGATAGGATGTATATCTACAAGTGCAAAGGTGGGCGAGGAGAGTTGATGTCCTATGTTTGATAGAGTCTATCTGTCTCTACTCTGCTACTCGTCTCTTGTCCCTGTTACTGACTGAACAACAGAGATGATATTTAGAGACTTATACTGTTTCATTATCCTGAAAACTCTCCTCTGAATGATTACTAATGTGGATGTTAATAAACTGAGCTTGACATGTAACCCCTGAGATGACTGCTAATTCTGAGTTCCTTCTTGATACATGATGGTATCTCCTTGGAGGCCAGGCAGTGAATCAGCAGTCCCCAAAAACACCTACAAGGAAGTCACCAATGTCCAAGCCAGTGGTGGGCATCCAATTGTAAACCAAACTTTTGTCATCCATTAGGGAAATCCTCCAGTTGATCTATGGACAACATATTGGGTGTTGTACCCTCACCATCATTTATCCGGAAGCTTGTTTGTGCCTCAAGTGATTGACTTGGTACCCGAGATCCTCTCCAGGAGCTTGGGTGTATCACCAGTGTTCGAGTGTCTAGTGTGGGACTGTCTTCAACGTAACAACACAGTGACTGAATATTCAGCAAGTTCAAGAAACCAGGGATTCAGATAAGTGTGGTCAATTGGTTTATTGCCGGGCTTCACTGTTAATCGTCCACATGATCATGATGATGATCTAGGCGGACCTTGAAAATCTCTTACACGTTCAGTCAGATCTGTTTTGAAGTTTTTGTCCTTCCTATCACTCTGGGTTCTTGAAGTTCTTTGCTGGTTCTTATATAATGTATGTGTTGCATTTATTACATGTTCAGAAAGTTTCATTATTGACTTGAGTGTCCACCATTCACTGTTCAAACTGTCTAGCTTTTATGTTTGTGTGATTAGTAAGTTTAATCTGTGTTAACATGGCTGTGATAGTATACTATCATATCCTGGAGGCTTTCTTGTTATAATAGTGGGGGTGTCCAGCCAAGTTGCGATTAGGATTAGTAGATATTCTGTAGTGCCAGAACTTAAATTGCCCTACTCCTAAAATAAGTTAAGCGTATATTGGCCACGGGATATCCCTTAGACCAATACGAGCCGACGCCTCAAAATTATTTTATTTCAGAGTTCTGTTGGTTCTTAAGGAGAAATCCTTAAATCAGGCACGCGACACGAGCGGTATGTGACAGCTTATCAAAAACCCAAGCAATATATAAGAGAAAAAAATTGACAAATAGTACATATTTTATAGTTAATTTTATAATTACGAAATGAAACATTTACCCACTTTTATATAAGGATATATGTGTTGATAAAAAAAAAAAAAAACCCAGTTCTTGGGGGAAAACCCAAGTACTGGCAGGCCTGATGAAAGGGAATGCTGTCAGCGCTGCTGTTGTTTCTCGACCACTTAGATTTACCAATTCCGACTGAAAATTCCGTGGATTCTAAATAATAACAGACGCATTAAAAAAATGCTACAAGAGTTGTAGATGTTTAAAAAGTAACTCACTTAACCTCATTAATTTACTAAGTATCTAAAGTTAATTACTAAAGAATAATCTTAGAAAATGCGCAATGATGGCCCAAATTAATTATTGGGATTTGAGGGTGATCAGGCAAAAAAATATCCAACAGAGAATGCGAAGGGCTCTAAATAATGACAGATGCATGAACAAATGCTACAATGGTTGTGGATTTTTTTTTTAAATGATTAAAATAACGTTAGCTAATTTAATAATTATTTTAAGTTAATTATAAAGCGGGAAAAACGGTCTCCTAGTGAAAACATATTGAATTTAAAGCCAAAACAGTGATGCTACTAAACAATTTTTTTAAACATGTGCTGTACTGCCAATCTTTGTGAAATTTTCCACACTTATATAAAAATTAACGCAGAATTCAAAAATACAACACACATTGCGGTAATCTGGCTAATTAAGAAGATATTTACGAAATTACTTACCGTTATTGAATTTAAAGCCAAAACAGTGATGCCACTAAACAATTTTTTTAAACATGTGCTGTATTGCCAATCTTTGTGAAATTTCCCACACTTATATAAACATTAACGCAGAATTCAAAAATACAACACACTTTGCGGTAATCTGGCTAGTTAAAAAGATATTTACGAAATTACTTACCGTTATTCACTGCGTGCTGCCCCAAAAAAAAATCGATTTATTTTATACGCGTCAAAACCATCACAGGTCAAAGCCTGGCATCTCTCCAATAGCTTCTAATAACTTTTCCGATTTTATCTTTCACGTAAAGAGCACAGAAAAATAATTTCTGAATAACAGACAATTGGTTTTCAAATTTTCGGGTCGCAATCGCGTCTATAGATACCGACGAAAATGTATAGCAAAATAAACGAAACAAAACGATCCATTGCTATACCTACTAAATGACATATGAAGCCACAAGTCAAATGATTAGCCCACACAGAAAAAAAAACGCCGTCCCAGACAGGAAGGACGTACAGCAAGTGAGGGCAGACACGTAGAGAACTAGGTAGACCAACAACATGATGGTAAGATAACGCTAGAGAAACTGTGCAACATTACGATGCATCTATACAAACAAATGAAAATCTCACCCAGTATCATTTACATACACACACGCACACTCATATATGTACACACGCGTGCGATGTAACCCTAACACTGCAAAGAGGATGCCATTACCTACCTACACTTTTAAGTCAGTTCAATCCGATTTTATGCTAAATACACTCCAGTGTTAATTTACCCGGCCAACGAAGGTAATTTTACTTCTGACAGAATAGCGCCTCAGCCTGTGTCCGCTAATGATTGATGCCAGGGCGTTCGGTCCACTTGGGGTGAACTTGTCGATGGCTAGTCTGCCTTCATTAACTTCACTAGTGACGAAATTTGTGTTTTCGTTACCGATGGCACATCTGCATATCTCCCTATTGGGTTCATTGCTGATTCTAGAGTGCCTGATTCTAGAGTGCCTGATTCTAGAGTGCCTGAGGTTATGAAAGTTGCCTAGTCTGGAGGATGGGTTGGAAAAGGGGGGGGGGGGGGGGGTGATAATATATAAAATGTCACCGGTGTACAAATTCGCTTTTTCATCTCCTCCTTATCATCGTCATAGCCATCATCTATCCTTTTCTTCTGCTTCTTCTTCTTCTTCTTTTTCTTCTTCTTCTTCTTCTTCTTCTTCTTCTTCTTCTTCTTCTTCTTCTTCTTCTTCTTCTTCTTCTTCTTCTTCTTCTTCTTCTTCTTCTTCTTCTTCTTCTTCTTCTTCTTCTTCTTCTTCTTCTTCTTCTTCTTCTTCTTCTTCAACTTCTTCTTCTTTTTCTTCTTCTTTTTCTTCTCCTTCTTTTTCTTCTTCTTTTTCTTCTTCTTCTTCTTCTTCTTCTTCTTCTTCTTCTTCTTCTTCTTCTTCTTCTTCTTCTTCTTCTTCTTCTTCTTCTTCTTCTTCTTCTTCTTCTTCTTCTTTTTTCGTGAATGTGGTCAACACTTAGGTTTCTAAACTCCCCGCGTGGGCTCCGATGACCAATTGTGAGGAAAATAAAAACAGACCCACTACCTCCCTTAAAGCATGTCGTAGCAGTGAAATAATTAAAAATGTCCTTCGAAGTCGGAGTGCATCTGTCTGAGCGGCAGGAAACAACCAGCAGTACACAATCAGGCCAATAAAATGGATGTACACTCACAACACAGGCCCTGGCATAAAACCAGATTCCAGATGGACAAGCAACCAGGACTTGACCCTTAGCTTACAGCAAGTGAACAGAGAAGAAGGAACTTCTAAACCACATCAGCAAAGAATTTTCATTCGCAGCGATTCATCCATCCATGTTAAAAAAAAATTAATCGTCATGTTCAATCCTTATTTCCGAAAGAGGAGCTTTAGGTTACAATTGTGACCAGGTTATGTGCGCCTAATAAACTGCATTGCACGCCACCAAGAACCCTGAAAAGGACTCCTGTAGCGTTTGTGCTATCAAAGGATGACAGGACAGTCCTAAATACTGTAACTGTGTTCAGTGAACTAGGACAGCAAGTTCTGTTCAGTGAACTAGGACAGCAAGTTCTATTCAGTGAACTAGGACAGCAAGTTCTGTTCAGTGAACTAGGACAGCAAGTTCTATTCAGTGAACTAGGACAGCAAGTTCTGTTAAGTGAACTAGTAGAGCAAGTTCTGTTCAGTGAACTAGGACAGCAAGTTCTGTTCAGTGAACTAGTACAGCAAGTTCTGTTCAGTGAACTAGGACAGCAAGTTCTGTTCAGTGAACTAGGACAGCAAGTTCAGTTCAGTGAACTAGGACAGTAAGTTCTGTTCAGTGAACTAGGACAGCAAGTTTCGTTCAGTGAACTAGGACAGCAAGTTCTGTTCAGTGAACTAGGAGAGCAAGTTCTGTTCAGTGAACTAGTACAGCAAGTTCTGTTCAGTGAACTAGGACTGCAAGTTTCAGTGAACTAGGACAGCAAGCTCTGTTCAGTGAACTAGGACAGCAAGTTCTGTTCACTGAACTAGGACAGCAAGTTCTGTTCAGTGAACTAGGACAGCAAGTTCTGTTCAGTGAACTAGTGCATAAAGTTCTGTTCAGAATTGTACAAGTTTGCATAGAGTGATGTTGAATTTTTCAAAAATAGGGGGGGGGGGGGGGGGGGGAGTTTTCCGAAATACAATTAACAAAATCTGATCGAAAATTCCTTGAAAGTTGTAAATATTTAATATTTAATTTGTGTGTGTTGTACAGATGTTTGCTATGTAACATTTTATGCATTCTGTAAATATGTTATGCTATGTTGATTATGTATATTTTATAGCCTATTACTCGTTAGAAATGTTGTCATAAATAAATGAGTGGTCATTCCATTTTTATTTTATTTTACAAAATCTGGCAACTCTCCGTAGATCACAACCTAGATGTAAACCACAACACCCTGAAAACCTGACCGACAGCCGGTCGTGATTTAAAGTGCTATAATTCGAATGCGTGTCACACAGGATCAAATCCAAGAAACCTGTTATCCCCTTGAAACAGTTATATTTCATACCATACGGGTACAATTAATACCCCAACCGCCTTAAAAATAAATACAAGCAATAAAAATATCTTTTATCAAATCTGACATAGGGACATTTTTTATTCACAAACACATTTCACAACGTTAACACAGCAGGCATGAAAACACACACAGCTTCTATAGCCTAGCAACGACCGTTGAAATGTTGATTATTTGCAAAACCAGTTTCATTAAAAAAAAAAAAAAACCAGCGCGCGTAAGATATCCACAGAGTTTCTTTCTAACCCAATGAATGTAATGCGTCAGTGTGTGTTTTCTTTTCTAATATGACACGTTACCGGTGTTATCTTTTCTAACTTCGACACTTTTATCGCCAGCCTCCTTCTGTTATCATAACAAGACAAAATATGTATATATTTAAATACATAATTTTTTTTTTTACGGGAAAATATATAAGACTGCGTGACTTCGGGTTATTCAGTTCGGTTATTTTTCCATGAGTGCCACTGCGAAAATAAAGGATTGTTAGGGGAAGGGTGGGAGCTCAAACACATTGCAAACGGTGTAAAAAAAAAAATGGGGTTGGCGGGGTTGTTAAAGTCCCCTGAAATATCTGAAGTCCCCAGAAAAATCGGGAGTGACCTCAAAGGACATGGACCTCTCATGCTCCGTGCCTATGCCACCCCCGCCTTTGCAACCCAGAGAATCTTTCTGGTTCCAATCGTGTCTTATGATTTTAAGCTAGAAAAGAAATTATGTTTCATAACATGTACACTCTATCAAGAAGCCTTGGATTACTGTTATTCTAAGTTAGGACAGACACGAGCACTACAGTTCATTAGGGTGCCGCCATTTATTATACTTGAAATCACAGAATCGTTGTTTAAAAAAAGCCGCCTTCAATAAGAGCTAATGCTAATTATTGGGGGGGGGGGGGGGGGGGGGGGGGGGGAGGGCCGATAGCCTCATGTTTTGGCGCCATTACAGTTGTCATTATTGCTTGTTTATACCGCTTTTACAGGCAGTGTAGGATAGATGTCTTAGTCTTAAGATTTAGGGTCGCGTGGCCGGTGCAGTCGCCACGACCTGTGCAAGTTAGGATTGTTTTTTTTTTTTTTTTGGCCCTCGACGGAACAACAATTTACCGCCCTACCGAGGATTCGAACCTGGGTCTTCCGAAGAGCCCAGTGTTCCTAATCGCACGGTAAGACGCTCCTCTCTGTTTATCTTCTTCTGCTATCTTCGTCTTCTTTCTTCTATCCTCTGGCGGAGAATAAGTCCTCAACCAACGTACACCAAGTCGGTTAACTCTGGCTATTGTGTGCAGCTCACCTCGGGTCCTTAGGTCTGCCATTGTTCGTTTCCTTTCTTCGGTGTTTGAAGGTTTCATGCGTTGTCATATTTTTCCATTATCTTTTAACAAGGACTTCTACACAAGACTCATTCCAAATTCCTTTGATCTGTTCACAACAGACTTCAGTGCTTAGCTCTTTAGCTACTGTTGCAGCACCTGACACTAATCTAAGACTGTAACTGAAAACTGTAACTGAAAATTGTTCCTTGACTTCATTATCTCTGAGGTCTTCTTTTTCTCTACTTCTGAAAATTCCTTGCAGCATCCGGGCTAAGGAGAGATAACCACTCTCAACTGATTCATCCTGATAATTTTGTGTGTTTGCGTGTGTATAACAAGGTATTATTTACTTATTTACCTTTTGTTTTTGTGCGTGTTACAAATGATGATCTTAGTATTCTAGGACTCACTTCTTGCCATTCTATTAGTACCCTCTCCTTCCTTGTGGACAGCATCGCGGCTACTCCATCACAGTTGGGACATCGTAATTTTCTCAGTATGGCCAAGGAACAAAAAAGTTTCATCCGAATTTAGAATGCGTTTTTCCCCCTCCGGTTCAGTCAGTCTAGTTCTGAATAATCCTAAAATTCAAATCCAACAATTTTTGTTATCTTTTTCTTTCCCTATAATTCAATATTATATCACTATCTAACCGAGTAATTATTAAATAATAATCATGTGATGATATAATTTAATAACACAGGCTGAATAACCTGTACTAGTGAATTATTATATATCATCAAGGAGGATTGGCTAATAAACAGCATCCTGTCTCAGAAGCTGAAATATTTTGGTCAATTCAAGAGCCACGACGGATTGGTCAAAATAATAACAGAAGGCATGGTATCAGGAAAGAGGGAAAGGGGCCGACCCACACTAAGATGGGCACATGCTATAAATTACTCCTTGAGTATGAAAGTACATGATGCGGGAGAGCTGGCAAGAGACCGAGTTTCTTTCTGGCAGACGGTGATAAGAGCGACGTTCTGTGAAGGACCTGCTACATAATGATGATGATTGTGTTTTATTGTGTATTATTGAATAATTACCAAGAAAAGAAAGAAAAAGGCAGGTCAAGACGACAGTGGGCATAAATTGCTGGAGATACCATGAATAGGAATACACATGAGGCAAGATTGCTGGGGCCGAACCGGATGCCTTTGAAACAAGCTGGTAATGAGAGTCATGATTTGCAAGGGGCATGCTACATGCCCTGGTCAAACAAACGTTAGTCTCGTCACAAAAAGTAGGTCCCTTTCCATTAATAACTTTCTTGGACTGGTCTAACATGCTGGACGTTACGGGTGTATCGCTCTCTTGTTTGCTTTCTGGGATGTCTTGCATTTACTTTTTTATTGCGAGAAAGAGAATGCCTGTGACATAGATTTCATCATTCACTAAAGGGTTTTTGTGTTAGACCCAGTTTGTCGATGTTACTGTAGTGTTAAAGGCGCTGGAATGCTGAAATATAAAAGACGCGATATTAGCCGCAAGGGCGGGTGACTCAAGGTCGACCAGTCAGAAGTGAGCTAGGCTGAACGTCGTCCAATCATAAGTAAGCTAGTGTGAATCTAGGCCGTCCGTGGGGAGACCAACGTTTCTATTACCCATGTCCTAAAGCTATTCAGTTATTGGCATGTTTTATTTTTCCATAAATAATCTTTTATTAACCTCGCTAAAATTTGTGTGGTCAACATTTTACGTTCGATATTTAAACTGTTTCCTGATAAGCTACCAAGATCTAATTTTAATGATAACACTAAAACACGACCATCATAAAACACTGATGGGGAATTAATATAACAGTATTGGCGGGTTTCTGGTTTCTTCTTCTTTATGAGCTGATATGGCGTTTACGAGATCTCGTAATTTTAATGATAACACTTAAGGGGTGACAAACACATCATACTGTACTCACGTGGGACAACAAACTGAATATAACAGCGCATATACAGACTCTTGCAAAGTGTTTTCCACAAACCGTCACGGAAATCAGATCCAAGCTTTTAGCCTTTGACCCGATACCATCAGCAAGTATATCTATCAACACGGGTTTTATTGCGTAACTTTGTTAATGGTCTTGTTTATGTCTTCTTGTCTTATGTTTATTTCTTTGATCAAGTCATATCTGTAGCTACGGCGTGATTCCATGGAGTAACAGAAAGATCATAAATGTGCGCGTTCTTTGATAACCGGCCGCGGGTGAAAGTGCTGGGTGTATAGTAAGTCGTAAAATGAGAAATGCGCGTTTTAACTCTTTCACTACCAGGGTACTTAACAGTTAGTAATACTACTCTTTTTCCCGTGTGTGTTCTTGAATTCCACGGTAAAGGGGTCGGATTTGGTGTTAGTGAAATCGGATGTAATGCGGGCAAAAGGCGTAGTTGTGGTAGCCTAGCTTAAAACAGAATAGCTTGGCAAAAGAATAATAATAATAATAATAATATTAATAATAATAAGAACAAGAACAAGAACAAGAACACGAAGAAGAGAGAGGAGGAAGAGACGAAGAAGACGACGAAGAAGAATGCCAAGAAAAAAAAATCAAGTGCTTATTAAAAAATGCATGCTAAGCTGTGGAAATAGTACCAATGCAACCCTGCTATGACCAATATTTTGTTCATTTAATCGAGTGTTCTTCTTAAACAGGTGTGTCTTAAGAAGTTTTACAGAACAGTTTACACTATCATCCATAGATAAAGAAGACAGGACTTCAGATAGGACATCCCAATTTTTCTTGTTCCTCTTGTTCTTCTTGTTCTTCTTGTTCTTGTTCTTCTTCTTCTTCTTCTTCTTCTTCTTCTTCTTCTTCTTCTTCTTCTTCTTCTTCTTCTTCTTCTTCTTCTTCTTCTTCTTCTTCTTCTTCTTTTACACTGTATCCCCCAATGGAGCAAAGGGCCTCAACCAACTCACTCCAAGTCGTCCTAATCTTTACCATTTAATACAGCCCACCCTATGACCTCACTATCTTTTATACTCAATAGCTCCTTTCTCCGTGCGTCTACCTTGTACCTTTATTTCCATGTCCTTGTGGGTTCCAGTGTAACGACATTGTAGTTATATTGTTCTCAGCCTGTTTCATTCTGTTTCTTTGTCAACGGCAGTATCTTTTCTTCACCCCTTGATTTACTTGGTGTAGTTCTCCCTCAAGACTCCACATTACTGACTGATTATGTTTCTCTTCGTAGCGCTCGCTCGCTTATAATTACCGAGAAGAAACTAGGTTGTTTGTCCACTTCTGGACTTAGGTATTGTCCCATAACAAGAAATTAGCGTGCACATCCGTTTTACAGATCTGGCTTATGAAACACCCCTAATTAGTCTACCTTTACAACGTGCGTGCTCGTTATCTTGTCATTTAATCCCCTTTATTCTGTGCAGGCACCAATTAACAAATAAATGTCTGCAGTGTGCTAGGTATTGTTTTAGTTGCTCCCGCCCATACAGGGGCAGACAACATCAACATCGACAGCCGAACCATCTTCTGCGAATCCTACTGCAGCTGTTTGCTACTACAACTATTAGTGCCTCTGTGGCTAAGGCGTTCACAGCCCGCTTCGTAATACCACGGTAACGGGTTCCATCAGAGCAACAGGCAATTTGGCAGAAGACCGCCTTGCGTGAGTGTCGACATTGGAATCTAGAGCAGACCGTTGATAGAGTAGGTAGCGGTAAAATACTAAAAGTAAATGCTCCCATAAAAACCACAACAGCCCATAAATGCTGGAGTTGGTTTTGCAAACTCCTGTAAAGAATACGCGACTAGCTGTTAGTGCCAATTAGAACAGTGCAGTTTGATTTATCAAACTATTTCAGTGCTGATTTTTCTTCAAACTTACCTTAGCTCCCAGAGTGACCCAGTCAAAATGGTTACCAGGAAATTTTCTGGGAAGTAAAGGGGACCGGTCTAGTACTGCACGGTCTATGAACCAAGGCGTGGGGCAGGTCATTTACTGCCTCGAATGGGATTCAAACCCTTGACTACCGGGCCAGGAAACCAGCGAGATAGCCAATGTGTTAGACATAGACTCACACATATGTTTGCACAGACCCGATCTACTATGGCGGGCGGGCCCCGACTGATTTCATTCCATATTTCCATTGCCCTGTTACTGGCTTTACTGCATGGTAAGCTACGGGTTTAATACAAAATTCTTTTCGACTGCGCCCAAAGTGGTTTTATATTGCGAACTGCCGGTTCAGACACTGGGAGTGATCTATTGTTACAGAACTCGGATACCTTATGCGATATTGCTTGTGCAACTTTTCTGGCTGTTTCATTTACTGCTTCCATCCACGATGAACTGCAGTTTGAGTGGCAGAATGTTTGTGTTGACAGTTCTGACGGCTACCTTATGAAGTTAAGGCGTGTGTATTTTGCTGGGGTACAAGGACCAGCGATGGGCATTCGCTGGTGTTTTAGCCAGCACAGTAAGGGAGATTTTGGGGTGACCCGTTGCCAGTAAAGTTGGAACTGTGTAAACAGGGTAAGGGAGATTTTGGGGTGACCCGTTGCCAGTAAAGTTGGAACTGTAAACAGGGTAAGGGAGATTTTGGGGTGACCCTTTGCCAGTAAAGTTGGAACTGTGTAAACAGGGTAAGGGAGATTTTGGGGTGACCCGTTGCCAGTAAAGTTGGAACTGTGTAAACAGGGTAAGGTAGATTTTGGGGTGACCCGTTGCTAGTGAAGCTGGAACTGTGTAAACAGGGTAAGGGAGATTTTGGGGTGACCCTTTGTCAGTTAAGTTGGAACTGTGTAAACAGGGTAAGGGAGATTTTGGGGTGACGACAGTAAAGCTGGAACTGTGTAAACAGGGTAAGGGAGATTTTGGGGTGACCCTTTGCCAGTAAAGTTGGAACTGTGTAAACAGGGTAAGGGAGATTTTGGGGTGACCCGTTGCCAGTAAAGTTGGAACTGTGTGAACAGGGTAAGGTAGATTTTGGGGTGACCCGTTGCTAGTGAAGCTGGAACTGTGTAAACAGGGTAAGGGAGATTTTGGGGTGACCCGTTGTCAGTTAAGTTGGAACTGTGTAAACAGGGTAAGGGAGATTTTGGGGTGACGACAGTAAAGCTGGAACTGTGCAAACAGGGTAAGGGAGATTTAGGGGTGACCCGTTGACAGTGAAGCTGGAACTGTGTAAACAGGGTAAGGGAGATTTTGGGGTAACCCGTTGTCAGTTTTCGAACTGTGTAGAAAAAAAAAAGTGAAACTAAAGGCGCCATGTTTCACGCCTTTCTTGGGGACAGGATATATAGGGCTAGACCTGTATATTATAGACCAATGGGTACTCAATGGGTAATATGTTCAGCATCACACAGGAGCTGAAACTGAGATTATTTGGTTAACTGATGTAAAGGTATAGGCATACACACATATGCACACTCATACAGACACACATGTATATTCACATATGTATATGTATATATCTATATTTACATGTGTGTCTGTATGTGTGTGCATATGTGTGTGTATGTCTATACCCTATTATATATATATATGCACATACGCAATATGCACACAAAGATACATACATATACACAGATACATTCATACAAACATGCATATATAAATACCGACACATGGATATATACTTACAAACAAAGTCACATAGATACAGAGAAAATGCAAACTCACAAAACCCACATCCACCCTCCCACACAAACATACACACACACTCACACAGAGGAGAGAGAGAGAGAGAGAGAGAGAGAGAGAGAGAGAGAGAGAGAGAGAGAGAGAGACTCTACTAAAGTTGTTTCACTTAGCTGAACAATTCAAATGCGCCACCAGAAGCTGGCTCTATTTAACCTCCCCCCCCCCCCCCCCACCCCCAATGTTTTGGATGTTTCCCTAACGGTGAAAGAAAACTTTCCATCTTGATTTCTTGGTGTGATAGAACCTGGCGGGGTATGTAAAATAGTCGCGTGCGGCACGCAACATGAACGACTGCCGATACATCCGAGTGTGAACTCCGTACTCAGGATCGTTTGTCAAGGGGGACATCTTTGTTTAAGCTGCTGATTGTTGGTACCTCTCAGATGGCGAAGAGAAAAAAAAATGGAAATAGGGAAGACGGTAATGGGTTGGATGTATTTGTCTTTGACAAAAGACACCAATGTGTTCTGGAAGAAAGCTTGATCTTCGTTTTAGAAATGGCATTATCCTTCACTAAGCCAAATATATAGCTCTATCTATCTAGATGTGTCTCTATCTGTCCTTGTCTCTCTCTATCTTTTGTCTGTTTCTCTATCTCTCTTTCTCACGGCCTGTCTGTGATCCCCTAAAGGTGTCTGCTTTGCTTAGTAAAAGCCCGCTACTTCCCTCTTTTTTTATCTCTCTCCTCTCTCTCTCTCTCTCTCTCTTTTCTCTCCTTCCCTTCATTTTCCTCTCATCGGAATATGTGTTTACTTTGTTAAGACAAATCTCTCTATCTCGCTCTTTTGTTCTCTCTCTCTCTCTCTCTCTCTCTCTCTCTCTCTCTCTCTCTCTCTCTCTATCCTAACTACACAACAGATGTGGTTTTGTTACCCGCATATACTTCTATTGATCTTTTTTTAAACACTTATGACTGTACTGAATGTATCTACATTGTCATTGCTCAGCTATTTCGAATTTTTTCCCTTTAACACATTTGTGTTTGTGTGAGCGTGTGTGCGTGCGTGCGTGTGTGTGCGTGCTTGTGTGTGTCCGGAATTTGATGTCTGTTAACAGTGGCATACTTTATTGCATTGAGGTTTTAATGTTTCAAAATGACAAGTAGTCCGCCGTGCCCTGGTGGAGCAGCTAGACGCACGCATGCAGATCTGAAGCTTTTCTGCCTACCCCCGGGAGTGAAACAGGACCACAAGGAGTTCGTCACCCGGTCACCGCGCAATCCGGTTTAGCCAACTACGCTAGAGAGCCGGGCTTTATTGAAAAAGTGTTTATCGGGTGTTTATAATGTTTCTAAGTAATGTTTATCTCCGTCATTGCTGGTCCCCAAACCAAGAAGAGAAAAGAGAGAAGGCATGGTGCCAAATGCCACATCATGTAAAGCAATCCTGCTGCACAATCTCGCGTGCAAAGGCTAAAAAACGAGTAGGTTCAAGGGAATGAAACCCTGCGAAGAACGTATTTGGGAGGGACTAAAAGTGATACACTGGACCCCGTCCTTGAGTGGTCGGCCTGACTCTGGCCGTGCCACTCACTGTGTGCCGAGTGGTCGGCGTGACTCTGACCGTGCCACTCACTGTGTGCCGAGTGGTCGGCGTGACTTTGACCGTGCCACTCACTGTGTGAGGAGTGGTCGGCGTGACTTTGACCGTGCCACTCACTATGTGCCGAGTGGTCGGCGTGACTTTGACCGTGCCACTCACTGTGTGCCGAGTGGTCGGCGTGACTTTGACCGTGCCACTCACTGTGTGCCGATTGGTCGGCCTGACTCTGACCGTGCCACTCACTGTGTGCCGAGTGGTCGGCGTGACTTTGACCGTGCCACTCACTGTGTGCCGAGTGGTCGGCGTGACTTTGACCGTGCCACTCACTGTGTGCCGAGTGGTCGTCGTGACTTTGACCGTGCTACTCACTGTGTGCCGAGTGGTCTGTAAAATATGTTTTCAACTTTATGCCCAATATGCCTCAAGACGTGGAAGAGGGCTCCGTTACTTTCCTATTCAATAGCACGCTGTACAAGTCTGTTCCTACTCGTTAGCAGTGTTGCCACTTTGGATGTTTTACATCCAGATTTAGATGTTTTTCCCTTGCATTTAGATGGCGTTTTTGACGTTTAGATGGTAAATGTTTTTCTACAAGTTTTTCATTTGGAGTGAATTTATCAAATCTAACCTAAGAAACTGGATGAAATTTGACCTCTTAAGTGCTATCTTGACAATAAAATTCGGCCTGATAAGAGTAGGAGAAGGCTGTTCCACTTATCAGCTCCCTGATTGGGTATTAAAAGAAATTAGAACAGCAAAAGCATACCAGAGTCATTTTGGATCTGAAGCTTCAACTTCATCATCCAAGCTAAGTTTATCCTGTGGATCTTGTAAGGCAGACTTCAGTAAAGATGAGGACATGATTCTATAGGGTAAGTCAAATCAATTGCTATGTAATTTGTGACTTTTTCCATTTTTTTTTCTAGATGTTTTCTACGCAAATTTAGATGTTTTAAGATATTTTCTGACTCCCGTTTGGATGTTTTTAGTCAAAGAAAAGTGGCAACACTGCTCGTTAGTAGTTTCTTGTCTTTCCAAACTGTAATGTTACATTTTTTGTGTACAATATTTACGGGTAGGAAACAAATCACCGCTGCGATTCATGTCATTGTGAGTGTGACTAGTAGGACCATCTCGAGGTAATGAAATATCTCCCACAATTACCGAGTCCAGAGTTATTTTTGATATCGTTGTTGTTGTGTTTCTTGTCAAATCGTCAGCCCCTAAGCATTCTGCAACAGTTTTCTTCTTTTTTTCTCCACTCTAGCTACATGTCTGCCTGCCGAATGTCTACCTGTCTACCTGCCGACATTTCATCCCGTATGCGTACCTACATATCTGCTCACCTGCCTGTCTACCTGCTTACTACCTGCACGTCTACCTGCCTACTATTTGATGTATACCTGTCTATTAACAGCCTGTATGCCTGCCTACTAACTGCTGTATACCTGCCTACTACCAGCCTATCTACCTGCCTACTATCTGCTGTATACCTGCCTACTACCAGCCTATCTACCTGCCTACTATCTGCTGTATACCTACCTACTACCAGCCCATATACCTGCCTACTATCTGCTGTATACCTGCCTACTACCAACTAATCTACCTGCCTACTATCTGCTGTATACCTGCCTACTACCAGCCTATATACCTGCCTACTTTCTGCTGTATACCTGCCTGCTACCAGCTAATCTACCTGCCTACTATCCGCTTGTCTACCTGCCTGTCTACCTGCTTACTACCTGCCTGTCTTCCTGCTTACTACTTGTCTGTCTACCTGCTTACTACCTCCTTGTCTACCTGTCCGTATATCTGGCTACTACCTGACTGTTTGCTTGTCTGTCTGCTTACTACCTGCCAGTCTTCTTGCTTACCAACATACCTGTCTACGTGATTACCTGTCTGCCTGTCTGCTTACCTAACTGTCTGACTGCCTGTCTCATTACTTATCTAGCTGTCTATGATTGTTGTATGAACCAGACATTTTCTGTAGATAACCCTTTGCAACCCTTTAAAAAATAAAAGTTTGTCCGCTTGTTCGTTCGTCCTGCGTATCTACCAGTCTGTCTGTCTTGTAGCCACAACCAGACTACACACGTAACCGTCTGCCCAGATGCACACAACCGTACACACACACACACACACACACATATATGTATATATATATATATATATATATATATATATATATATATATATATATACGTGCTTGCACGCACATAAATGCATACACACATTTATACACACACACACACACACACACAAATACACACACACAAATACACACACACAAATACACACACAGACAAGCACACCTGCCCACATTTCTGCCTAAGACTTTGTGCCTTTCCCCCCTTCTACCTGAATTTTCCTTATGTACTATTCATACCTATATCAACGCATATCATGTTTTTGTAATCCTGTTATCGTATATCCTATTATGTGAGCTTTTCACAGTTCTGTTACAATTTTCTGTGTGAACTCTCGTATCGCGAATGTGTGTATGTGTGGCGTGTGTGTGTAAAAGGGGCGGGGACATATATGTGTATATATTAAATTCAGCATCATGCATTTCACAGCCGTGGCAAACAAACAACACAATGTGTTGGTTTCTAGGTGGTTTTGTTGGGCAATTTTGTGTTCAGTAGTTTGCTGTGTCAGTCATGAAGTTAAGAGGACAGAGATAGAGAAACGAGCAAAATGTAGAAACAGTAGTGTTTTACAGTGGCGTTAATAGCGGTAGTTGTAATAGTTGTGGTATTAGTGGTAGTTGTAATACTAGGAGAGGTGGTAGTAATAATAGGTAGTAGGTATTATGTGGTGGTGGCAGTGGTGTTGGTGGTAGTATTACTAGTGTAATTAGAGATGGATGAAGATGGAGGAGACACATAGAAAGACCAAAGCATAGACACACAAAAAGAGAAAGACACACACACACCCAGGCGTAGCGATGGTAGTAGTAGTAATAGTTGTAGTAGTAGTGGCAGTGGTAGTTGTAGTAGTAGTGGTGGTAGTAATGATGGTGGTGGTAGTAGTGGTAGTGGAAGTAATGGTGGTATTAGTGGTGGTAGTGGTAGTAACAGTGGTAGTAACAGTGGTTGTAGTAGTGGTAGCAGTAGCAGTAGCAGTGGTAGTAGTAGTGACAGTGGTTGTCGTCGCAGTGGTAATAGTGATAGATAGCACGTATCGGTATTAGTAGTTGTAGAAATAGAGTCGGAAATAAATGGAGGAGGCAAACTGAGACCGGAATAGACACACACAGAGAGAGAGAGAGAGAGAGAGAGAGAGAGAGAGACGAGAGATAGAGAGAGACGAGAGACAGAGAGAGACAGAGAGAGAAAGAGAGAGACGAGAGACAGAGAGAGAGAGAGACGAGAGAGAGACGAGAGACAGAGAGAGACGAGAGACAGAGAGAGAGAGAGAGACGAGAGACACAGAGAGAGAGAGAGAGACGAGAGAGAGAGACGAGAGACAGAGAGAGACGAGAGACAGAGAGAGAGAGACAGAGAGAGAGACAGAGAGAGAGACAGAGAGAGAGAGAGAGACGAGAGAGAGAGAGAGAGAGAGACGAGAGACAGAGAGAGAGAGAGACAGAGACAGAGAGAGAGAGAGAGAGAGACGAGAGACAGAGAGAGAGACAGAGAGACAGAGACAGAGAGAGAGAGACAGAGAGAGAGAGAGAGAGAGAGAGAGAGAGAGAGACGAGACGAGAGACAGAGAGAGAAGTGGAAAGACAGACAAATGGAGGGTAAAGAGAGAGAGAAAGAGAGAGTGAGAGAGGTTTGAGCTGTTCTTCTGTGGAGCTGATTTCTGCCAAAAAACACGATATTTTGGCTATGATATTCTCCTCTTTCTCCGTAAAGCCACAACTCTGCAATTCCACTTTAGCTCTCACTAATCTACCGATTCTCCATAACTCTTCTTCTTTGTGTTCACCGGCTGTAAACTCTTGTCGGAAGGTGCTGGTTGTTCGTCCACCACTGACTTTAACCTTGTTCCAGAATCAGAATGTTGCGTGCACATCCATTTTACAGATCTCACTTATTTGTATGCAGACATTCATTGCATGCATTTATGAAAACGAAAAAAAAAAAAAAAAAAAAAAAATCGACCACGTTTAACCTACTGCGAGACGTTTCGGCTATAATTGTGGTCTGATTTCATTGTGCTAAGTTGGCTAAGAATTGTTAATTGTACCAACACGATTGGCTTGGACCGGTACTGTAGTACCTGCTGAGGGTGTGAGACAACAAAACTGGATAAGTCTGTACATTTTTTTTATTTTTTTATCTTCCACAAATGCAATTTACTTTCAATATTTCTTTTAAATGTATTAAAATATTTTAAGTTGTAACTTTTATTGGAACTTAAAACTTTAGAAGATTATATAACATTATTTATGTGATTTAGCAAACGTTTACTTGAATATTTCTTTAAATAAAAATTAAACAATACGTTTTCATTCTCTATATATTTAAAAGACAGTATACTTTCAAATTCTTTTCAGAAAATGAAAAATCTCTTATGCAATAAAACGCTTTCATTAATGTCAGAAAGAGGCTGCTTGAATTTTATACAGAACCTGTTTTGCTGTATGGCAGAAATCTTGGAATGTCATCATCATCAGGTGCCCTGCCGACTGGCGTCGGCGGTCATGCCTCTCCACAATCTGCGATCTCTTGCAGCATGTATCAGTTCGTGTGCCGACACACCTCCATGTCAGGCAGTAAGACTGTTAAGAATCTTCTCTCTTTGTCTTCCTCTATCCCTCCTTCCATAGATCTTCCAGTGGTCACAACATGTTCTTTTTTCCCTCTTCTCGTAAGATGCCCGAAAAATGATGCTTAATGAAAGTAGATCTCTATATACAACAATAAGAAAGAGATAAACACAGTTCTTTGGCTATGTAATGCAATGAGAGGCATTGGAAAACTTTGTGACAAGTGGAAAGATCAGTGGAAAAAGGAGTAGAGGCAGACCAAGAGAGATGATGCTAGATGGGCTAAAACGATGGCATGGAGGGATATCATCAAAAGAGCTGTTCCATGCCACCAGGGATCGTGATCTGGGGAGACGCACGAACCCCTACGCCAGTTGGCAGGGCACATGATAATGATGATGATACATTCTAAACGTTGATGAAAGGTAAAGGTAAAGTCGGGAGGGAGATGTGAACCAGCGTCACTGAACACGGTTATAAACCATAATTGCTCTGCCACCATTACAGACAGCTGATGAGAAACTGTCCATCCGTGTCGCCGTCCGCACGTAACTATGTAGCTACAGCGACGTTCCTCCATTTACCACAGAGTGTTAACTTTGTTACCCATTTCCAAGAGGCTGGGTGAACCCGGGAACCGCCCGGTTTTGAACACCGACCGTGGCTGCAGCGAGTCGCAACTGGATTTGAAAGCGAGCCTCCAAAGAAAAAAAAACGTTGATGAGAGAGGCCAAAGCTGCTTGACTGGGTTCAATCCACGGTTTTGAACTAACTACACAGGATATAACGGAATGAATAAATAGATTGCGAGAGCTATGTGAGATTTAATAGCACAAACGAAGAATGAATGAACGAATATTTTAAAGTTGTCAAGGGCTCACGGCTTCATCAAGTCTACACCTGGGCCTTTTGTGGAGGGAACTGATCAGTCCAAAGCAACTGGTGACCCAACGACGCACGGTGTTGTTCTTGCTGATGATGATGTCAACCTTTGATGGCCCCACGTTATTCCCCAATCTTCTCTACTGCCTGTAGCATAGTAAGCATGACAGTTGATTCCCTGCTTCAGGGCGTTGTCAGTTGCAGCAGCATATCAAAGCATCAGAGGATGCTGCGGGTACTTTCAGATTCGTTTGTTAGACAGTTGTGGGTCCCGGGGATACGTCGGACAATTTGATTACAGAGCCCGCAAGACAGCTCATATATTGTTTTGGACATGTCAGTTACACTGATAACAGAAGCGACTGACGAGATTTGTGCCCACAGCTGAATCATATTCTGTTAGAAAAAGATCCCTCTAGCGGAGTTGTGTCAACACATTGTTTATCGGTGCTGGAAACATAACATTTAAATTATTGAATTTCAGTGTACAGTATGGTTGGACAGACAGACAGACAGACAGACAGACAGACAGACAGACAGACAGACAGACAGACAGACAGACAGACAGACAGACAGACAGACAGACAGACAGACAGACAGACAGACAGACAGACAGACAGACAGACAGACAGACAGACAGACAGACAGACAGACAGACAGACAGACAGACAGACAGACAGACAGACAGACAGACAGACAGAATGAGGGTCGGGCCGACCGATCCACCGACAGACAGACGGACCGACCAACAAACAAAAGACCGACAGACAGATAGACTGACAAAAGAAACTTGTCGTTTTTTTCGCGATACCGTCAAATATGTTAAAGTATCATGTTTGGAGAAGACAACGTGTACAGCAGTTTCGAAAATTGGCTTACTGGCTTCAGGGAGTTGTCGGAAAAAGCAATCCATTATAGGATGATAGGGGTGTTTGTAAATTCCGTACCAATTGTACAGCTGTCTATCCCCAGGGTACATCGGACGAACGAAATATAGCTAGCTATTCCAGTGTTCATCCATCTAGGAGAAATAGGTGGTCGGCTTTTGTACTAATTGAGCAAACCTTTTCTTCGCTACCAGGCATATTGGGTTTATACAGCTAGACCTATATTTTATAGATGAATCAGCACTCGATGGGTGATGTCAGCATCACGCTGGCCGCCTTTACTTCTCAGGACTTTACCTGCTACCCGTTTAAGGCTGAGTCGACCTGTGAGCCAAGGTCATTTTGGGGGGGGGGGGGGGAATTGTCCGGCACCGTCTGGACGTGAGCCCACGACTTTCGACACCTCCGACTAGTGCCTGTCCCAATGGTCTACAATCTAGGGGCGCCCCGCCCTCCAGGGGGCGTTCAAGGGGGCTTCAGGCATTGTATAGCATTTTATTGTACCTACAAATTTATGTTATGAATGTATTCATACTACAAACATCATCTGTTTATGAAAACTTTGCAATTGGCAACTATGCAGAGGCTGTGAGCACAGTGGATGATGAATGTCATAATATTTTTCCATATTGATCCTAATGACTGTGAGTTTTGCGTGTGTTGAAGGCACAGAGGAAGCATTTGTTTATAATGCTGGATTTGTCTCTAGTAAGATTAGTTGAAAAGTTCAGTGCATTTCATGCAAGACTTTGCTACAGATGGTCAAAACATTAACAGTTGATGTTGAGCCAGATTTCTCCACTGAGTATATCGAGCTTATGGATCAGGGAGGTTTCAAATACCCTTTAAAGTTGACTACACTGTTGACATATTTGTTTTATGCTGCTATGAAGAGGCTCATATCACCAGAACTAGAAGTTAAATTCATGTCCTGTAAACAGCACAAGAAGCTACTTATGTGTATTGTTAAATGTAGTGTTCAGAAAAATTGACTGTGCATAAATAATGCAACTACACTGTGGATAAATTGTGTCAAGATATTTCTGAGCTGCCCCTAGGTAAGTTGGTAAAAAAAAATATTTACTAACTAACCTCTCACAAAAGTCACTCTTTGTCTCTTTACTAATTGTTGACTAACAGTATAATTATATGTTGTAGTAGAAGCGCACTAATATTAGTTCTCAACCATTCGTGTTCATTTCTGCGCACCTTCTTATTCTTCCCGTTCACTGGCTCTAAACTCTGGCAGAAAGTTGTGTTTGTTTATCTACATGTGGACTTCAGTCTTGTTCCAGACATGAGTTATTGCGTGCACATATGTTTAACAAACCTGACTTATTTTAATGCAGACCGCTGGTTCCTTGCCTCTCAGGCAGATGCATTCCGGCTTTAAGGGAAGCCACAATGAGTCGACACTTACGACATGCTCGCTTGAGAGGCAGTTAGTCTATTCTTGTTTTCTCTACACCGGGGATCTGGAACCCACACAGAGACTTTTTATCTGTCTGTGTATCTGGCACAACATTTGCGGCAGTTCGGCTGTGTTAACGTGCTTCACTGTCCAAAAGAACAGAGGTTAGCATATGAGATGTTTATATATATATATATATATATATATATATATATATATATATATATATATATATATATATATATATATATATATATATATATATATATATATATATATATATATATATATATAATAATCATATATTAACCTCTGTTCTTTTGATGTACTGTTTAATCTTTCCTTGTAGCTCTCTAGGGCCATTTATTCCCAATATGCTTTCAACTGTCATTACCTTACTGCAGTGTTTCATGTATCAGTGGTGGTCTTTTGAGTTTTCTTGCTGTATAGTAAATAATGTTAAAATCATCCGTATGAGCTGCATGTATTTTTTTGTAATTAATATTTTCTAATAGCCCACTTATTTATCTTTAAAATGATAATTCATTCAATAAAAAGTTTTTAAATATTTATGAAACTATAGTGGGTAAGTCTAGATCTATAATTTATAGACCAAACGGCACTTAATAGGTGATGTTGTCAGTGTCACGCCAGCCGCCTTTACTTCCCAAGATTGTACCTGGTAACAACTAAAGGCCGGGAAGTCACGGTCATTAAAAAAAATCCGGCCCCTGTCAGAACCGGAACCCAAGACCTTTCGATCTGCATGCGAGCTTCTAGTCACTAGACCACGGGGACTAACATATTGAAGTGGAATCTTGAAAAGTCTAAACAAGATGATGAACTCCAAATTACCTATGTATACCGTTAAAGTTGGCTCTGTGGTTAAGTCGATGCGAACGCTTCGTAATGCCGGGGTGCCGGGTTCGATCCCAGCTGCGGGCCATGCGCCTTGCGTTGGTTTCGACAGTGGTGTCAGTGGGCCGACAAGCAATGGCAAACTACTGGACGTAAATTTGCCTAGAGAAACCACACAACAGCCAGGGGCTGCTGGGGTTGGTTCTGCAACGTCCTGTAAAGGATACGCAACTAACCTAACCTAACCTAACCTAATACAGTTAAAAAACCAAGTCTTGTATTTTCAGTTATAATGTTGTTGCAGTTTTAAACGCTGAAAGCTGCCGTTTCACCAATCACCAACAACGTATATATGCTTGCTGTCACCGAAGGAACACATGTTGGAAATACGGTTTGATTGATTAGCGTGTATTCGTTGTTCTCCGTTTTATAAACACAATTATAGAAATGTTTACATGTCAGTCAAAAAGGCCACGGCAACCGTGTTTCCTTTATCCAGCGGGAGAATGTCTGTTGTTTTGATTTGTTGTCGATTTGAATGTCTCTGCTGAATTGTCACTTCTCTTCGGCTGTAATTGTGAATTGTTTGTTCTGTTCCATGGCTGAGCGTAACATCTTGTGTTTTTTCTGTTGGCCTTTGTTGAGAGCTGATTAAAATACAGTTTATTTGTCTCCTACAAAATTGTTTTCTCTCTCTCTCTCTCTCTCTCTCTCTCTCTCTCTCTCTCTCTCTCTCTCTCTCTCTCTTTCTCTCTTCTATCTCTATCTCTCACTCTGTCTTTCTGTGTCTGGAGAGAGAGAGAGAGAGAGAGATAGAGATAGATAGATAGATAGATAGAGAGGGAGAGAGAGATAGAGAGAAAGAGAGAAGGGGGGGGGGAAGTGGTTTTATGTGCAACAAATAGAATCAACAAAAAGGAAATATTTTAACAATAACATTGACAGTATAGATATGAAAGTTTGTGTGTGTAAGAGAGAGAGATTGAGAGAGAGAGAGAGAGAGAGAGAGAGAGAGAGAGATATAGATAGAAGAAGACAGAGAGAGAGAGAGAGAGAGAGAGAGAGAGAGAGACAGAGAAAGAGAGATATATAGATAGAAGAAGACAGAGACAGAGAAAGAGAGAGAGAGAAAGAGAGATATATAGATAGAAGAAGACAGAGATAGAGATAGAGAAAGAGAGAGAGAGAGAGAGAGAGAGAGAGAGAGAGAGAGAGAGAGATGTGGTAGTTAACGACTAGTAACAACAGGTGATAGCGAAATAGAAATTATAATGAGAGTAGAAGTGGCGAACAATTGTTGCCACTACAAATATAAGGAAGGAAGAGAGGAGGGGAGAGAGAGAGAGAGAGAGAGAGAGAGAGAGAGAGAGAGAGAGAGAGAGAGAGAGAGAGAGAGAGAGAGAGAGAGAGAACACATTTGACGGCAGTTATTAAACGAAACTTATTTTTCTTCACTTTCTCTTGTATCACTTTTTGTATCGAGGGAGATAAAGGTGTCTGCTGCTCTTTTTTGTCTTGCGATCGCATCGACCACAGACACATCATGCTGCTGTAGAATGTTTTTAATGTTATCTTTTCATCTTTTCAAGTTGTTCTTGGTGTACCTCATGCTCCGAGTCCTCTACTTTTAACGAATGCTTTGTATGGTATAGTATCGCAAAATATTTTTTTAATGGGCAAACCATTTTGATTTCCTTTATTTTATTTTTTTTTTTTTTTTTAAATATTCAGAAACCATGAGTTTTAACCCTTTGGCTCGGTACTGTGGATAACGCAACGCATCGGTCTTCATTCCATAATAGATACCGTGAATCTGGGAGAAATGTGGCTTTTCTGCCAACCCACGGGCGTGAACCCGGACCACAAGGAGTTCTCAACCTACTTAACGCCACGACCCTTTAGTACAGTTCCTCATGTTGTGGCGACCCCCAACAATACAGTTATTTTTGTTGTTTCTTCATAACTTCAATAAACATGTGTTTTTCGATGGTCTTAGGCGACCCCTGTGAAAGGGTCGTTTGACCCACACACAAAAAAGGATTAAAAACAGTTGTCTAATAACCTCATTTCTGATTATATCTTTTCTGTTCACTCCTTCAGGTTTTGCAATTAAACAAACTGACTGTTTAAAAGTTTAGAGGGCGATAGTATAGTCTCTAGAGAGAGAGAGAGAGAGAGAGAGAGAGAGCGAGAGAGAGAGAGAGAGAGAGAGAGAGAGAGAGAATATAAGTAAAAATTTGTAAAGAAACCTTTTCCCACGCCACTAGGTGCATTGGGCATATAGAGGAATAAGTGGGCTCCTAACCTTGTATTGATTTTGTCATTTTAAGTATTAGTTTGTACATAGTATATATTATTAGTATTATGCAGAAAAACAAGGCTACAGCCCCTCCCCTTTCCCGTTACGGACCCGCCGCAAAAAAAAGATTGATAGGTGTAAAACGGAGAGAAAAGTAGATCAGCGAGCTTCACAATATGATAAACACAAACGGAAGGTAAATGTTGCGGCTACAGAGCCTTCATAAGTTCATTGGCATAAATCAGGGCAGTGTAACTAAACTGACTCAGGGGCCAAAATGTTGGAAACTGGGAATCGTTTCGGGCTAGTGGTGTAGGATGATCATTAGGTCAATACATTTGGCAGGTAAGCCTTCGGTCCCTTGTTATGCCTCTGTGAGCCTATGCGGCTCGCTGTCTATCAGTTGAATAGCCCTGACAAAAACCTCACGAATACACAGAAATGTTTAACTGCCAGTGGAATGACACGACACGTGCGGGCCAAGAAGAAATAGCCCGAGAATTTCAAGGGTCGTAACTCGGCTTTGAGATGAAACTATGTTGATAGTTGAGTCCTCTGGGTGTGTGTGTGTACCCAAAGTAGAAATAAAGCGATTTTCAGGTGACTTGCAGATTCTGCCGCTGGAATGACTTGATCTAATGGCTGTCACCTCTATGTCGTAGACACTTTGTTGATCCTGGTAACCAATCAACCACCCCGCCCCCCCCCCCAACTACCACCACTGTGTCTTCTTGTATCAGTGGCCATTATGGCTCAGAATGCTAAAAAAGATGATGTTCATCCAGATGGCCTTTGTACAACACTTCAGCTGAATTCAACAGCTTGCGCGACGCCACACGCTGAAACTTAACACCCGCCAATTGATAATTTATTTATGCGTCTGCTGCGGGCTATCGCCATATCGGAGTGTAAAAATTGAAATCGATGCTTCTCAGTTTATAAATTCATCTGGCTTGTAACCGGAGTTTCGATGCGGCAGATATCAAGAATATGATATCGATATTTCTGTCGTACACCATGTGTTTGGAATCTGTTATTTGCAAGCATTGTCACAAACAGGGGGGGGGGGGGGGGGGTGTTCAGTGTATGGTGGGAAAGCCATCATATCTGATTGCTATTTCTCTTTGCATGTGACGGGGAGGGTCAACATACAGGATTAGTATTTATTCATACATGTGACTGGGAGGCAAACGTATATTTGTGACAGAGAGGCCAACATATTGTTGGCATTACTGCATACTGTATGTGACGATGAGGCTAACATACAGGGTTATTGTTTCTTACTGTATGAAATCGGGAGGCCATAAATGAAGCTGGTGTTTCGTATTATATGTGACGGGGAGTCCAGTGCAAAGGCAGTCTAGTTACATTGTTCTTAAGTTTTCTGAATGTGTGTCATTTCCAACGCCATCGTCTTTTCTCTACCTCTTCGTCCACTTGAACAGTGAAATTTATTCAAGATTCAAGACATCTTACTTCAGAAGAACGAAAGAAAATATGGATTAGCGCCAGTAATTGTTGCCTTTTTAATGAACGAGCTCTCAGATCTGAGAATCGCCTCATCTTTCACCTGGGTTGTCTATCACCGCAAAATTAAACAGTTTCATCTAAAATTGCACAGTACTTGTTATGACTGTAACCTCTGGATGCTCTTACTTCTCGCCAATCCTTCCTCTCTGGGTCACTTCAGGTCTATTGTCTATCCTTGACTCACTGAGGACGCACGTTAGCAACCTTTAACATAACATAACATAACATAACCCTTGACCTTTTAGAGTCGTGGGGGATGTATCGTTTGAAGCACTAGCTCATAAAATTCGCCATCTTTCTCTGTCTTCCGCATGATGAATAGGCGGCTGATAGCTTAGTCCTGTCCATATGTTGATGTTATCACTCCAGGTTCTTGTTTGCCCTGCTCTTCTTCAACTGCCCTCCAATGTTCCTCTTTGCAATCGAATCATTTCTCACTTGGTGCCAAAACCAAGCTAGCTTACGACGTTTGACCACTGCCAGGACAGGCTTCTGATGCTGATATATTGATTAGTTTTGTGTTCTACTTTACAAATTCCAAAAATGCGTCTATATCATTTTCATCGAAAGCCCTAATGATCATTTCCACTTCCACAGTGAGAGCAGCTTTTATGTTCCAGGTGTTTGAATATAAAGCTAGCAGTAAATTTGCCTTGTAAAACAAAAACTACTGTTATTAACCCTTTTAGCACGGGAAGTTTTTCAGAGGTCTAGCCAAAAACACGGAGCATTTTTTCAGTGAATTTGGTTATTACTTTATTTAATTTTTTTGACAGATTTCTGTTATTCTGACCCCTATGAAATAATATATCTATTTGAAGGATATAGATTGAAGTTCGTGATTTTCACAATATCGTTAAAATTAATTGATGTATATGCAAATTATCTCATTTGCATATCTAAAAATAGAAAATTTGAATTTGAATTTTCAACTTCAATGCTTGAAACATAAAACTAAAAACAAAATTTTTTTTTATTTGAAATCTTTTTATTGATCTTTGGCCATTTTACAAAAATGTTGTAAGCAATTCAATAGTCAAAACAGGTATATATATGTGAAACAGCAATAATATCTTTAGGTGACATGTGGTTTTCACCATCAGTCAGCACTGTAAATGGATGTGCCGGAGTGTCAAACGCCTTCGGGTGGATATACCCTGAGCCATGGTTGGGCTGTGGTCTGAACACAACAGCGTCCCCATCTGATTCCCACTATAACTACTACACTAAATCCTGCATCAGTATCAACAGAATTAGTGTCAACACTTGATTCAAATGTTTTTTATCAACATCAAGTTTAGGGGCAGAAACATACGAGTCAGACATACTTTTAGCGGTTCAGGTCACTATCTAAAAAATTCAACAACAATTTTCACTTCGATACCAAACACTCGAAAGTCGCCATGTGTAAAGCTGATACCGCAGTTAATATAAATGAATCACTTTCAGTGTTTCAAAGTAGGAGATTTCTTAGCGGTTCGAGGCGAAACACGATCGGGCCGATCATCGGCCGTTCCGTGTTTTTGGCAAGACATCCGCCGGCCGATAATCGGCCCGTCCGTGCTAAGAGGGTTAATATGTAGTTGCATCAGTGGTGCTGATGGAGGCTGTCCACATAGGTCACGCTTGGACTACATCGGTGTAACTGGATCTATGTCGGTAAAACTGGGACATTGTCAGTGATACTGTGACTATTCCGGTACAATTGGGTCATGTTTTTGAATGTCACCATGGATCAATAAATTGCTTGTTTCCCTTTAAAAAAAACGCCACGTCACAGCTTGATGTCTTCTGTACTGTAACGTAATGCATCACAACGTTGAAATTTGGCTTTTGTATACCACGATTGTCGGCTCTGTGGCTAAGTCGATGCGAACACTTCGCTTCGAAATGCCGGGATGCCGGGTTCGATCCCAGTTGCGGGCAATGCGCCTTGCGTTGGTTTCGACAGTGGTATCAAGAAAGCCGACCGTCCAGAAGCAATGGCAAACCACTGGACGTAAATTTGCCAAGAGAAACCACACAACAGCCAGGGGCTGTTAGGGTTGTTTCTGCAACGTCCTGTAAAGGATACGCAACTAACTTAACATACCACGATTACCGAGGCACGGAAACAAAGAAATCATATGTTTAAGAGGGAGGGGGAATTTTGCTCAAGTGACTAAGCCTTGTTTAGATTCGCAGGTATAATATTAATGCACTAAATGATAAATAAACCTGATTATATATATTTTTTAATGTAATATGCATGAACAAATACTCCTAAAGAGAATTTGTTTACATGGCTACATGGCCACTTAGTCTCTTTATAATTTCTTTTAGGTACAGGGAAGGCCCCAACTCCCTCTAAAAATATTGAGAGCTGGGGTCGGGGTGGGGGAGCTCTAAACCGCCAGTGATTGGCGCCCATGAGATGAACAACTGAACCACTTATTCAGCCTGCGTGCGGCTGTCGATGTGTTGTGATACAGTCACTGTCAAACCAGCCGCTTTCTCATAGCCAGACGTTTACAGCCAACAATGTTAGCACTGACAATAGCTAAGACTTAGTTATATTTTATGTTCTCAAGATGTGCAATCTTTTAAACATCCTGGGCGGAATCCAGACCATCATCTTTGGCGCCTCCCATCTATGTTCGACGCATGGTTTCTCTTAAACTCCTTCGTTTTCCTAATATTTGCAGGCAAGTTTGTATAGCAAGCAGCCTTACTTTTACACGGTGTGGGAGTTGGTCTTATGCGTTTATCGTTTAAGCTTGAGCCCAGCATTGGCAGAGATAACAGCACTTAAATGCAGTGTACACAAACTCTAACCCCCTTTTAAACACCATTTGGATTCTTTAAAAACATCATTTAGTCCACAATAGCTGGTAACTGGGTAACCGCCGACGCTCTAAAAAGTTTTTTTTTTTTTTTCCAAGCCGGGTTTTGCTGCTGCGAATTTCCCATTTCTGGATCTTCTTCTCGACGTTCCTGCTTCGTGCTATTCAGGCTCCTTCGACCTTAGACACATCGTAGTGCTGTAGAGTTTCTCTGATGTTATTTTCCCATTTTGTTCTTGGTCAACCTCTTGCTCTGCGTCCTTCTGCTCTTTTCGTATATGCCTTGTATGGTATAGCATCAGTAGGCGTTCTCTCCAAGTGAGCAAACCATTTGATTTGCTGTCTTTTTGTGTAAGTTACAATTTGTTCTGTGCCGACTTTATTTTCCATGACCTCATTTCTGATTTTTTCTCTTCTGGTCACTCCTAGTCTTTTTCAGACACCTCATTGTCATGCTTAGTAATTTTCTTTTATGTTTTGTTTTGAGTGTCCACGTCTGGCACTGATAGCATAGGATGAGAACGAATATGCTTTGTATGAGATGTCTCTGTGCTGACTGGCATTGCCTTATGCTGTAAGAGGAGCCAAGCTGTCCCAATACTTGGCCTGCTTTGCTGCAACAGATGTCAGTTTCTTCGTCCAGTTTATCATTTTCGTTCACTCTTGTTCCAAGATATTTAAGCTCAGATGCCTGTTTAATAAATGTGTGCTCTTATGCTATGTTTAAAATCTGATTCTTGATTCCTATTGACACTACTTTTCTTTTTTCGATGTTGATCTCATATTATTTTATTTACATTCTTCATTCATGGATGTGAGACGTTGTTGTAAATTCATTGCTACATGTGCAATCAAGGCCTGGTCATCAGCAAAGAGTAATTCGTTAACGTTACTATTATTTTCGTTCCTGAGCTTGGCATCTTTGCTTATACTGTCAGTGTTGTTGACAAAAAGGAGTGGTGATGTAAAGTCACATTCATTTCTTACTAAAGATGTTACTTTGAATGGTTTGGATGTACTTCTACAATCTCCATATAAAGTTTCTGGATCGGGAGTCCAAATGTTCGGTCGCCTAGCTACAGAGTTGGGGGCTTGGTGTAACACTGAGTGGGGGCTTGGTGTAACACTGAGTGGGGGCTTGGTGTAACACTGATTGGGAGCTTGATGTAACACTGAGTGGGGGCTTGGTGTAACACTGAGTGGGAGCTTGGTGTAACACTGAGAGGGGGCTTGGTGTAACACTGAGTGGGAGCTTGGTGTAACACTGAGTGGTCTGTGGATTCCATGTGGAATGTGCTCCTCTCCTCCCTTCCCGACTAGTTTTTAAATGGGTCAGTGGGGGCATTTTGTGTGATTTCCACTGGCACAGATTTAGCGAAGCTGTTATAGGGCGACCCGTCTGTAGGCATGTTGGAACCTCGACTGACTAACCAACAAGTCAATAAGCCAGCCAGCCAGCTAACCAACCAACTAACTAACCAACCAACCAACCAACCAACCAACCAACCGACCAACTAACTAACTAACTAACTGATAACTAACTAACTAACTAACTAACTAACTAACTAACTAACTAGATAGCAAGCTAGCTAACCAGCCAGCCAACCAGCCGACTGAACTAACCTAACTGACTAACTAATTAGACTAACCAATAGCAAGCTAACTAACTAACTAACCAGCTAACTAACTAACTAACTAACTAAGACCGACTGACTGACTGACTGACTGACCGACTGATTAACTGACTGACTGACCAACCGACTGACTGGCTGACCGACTGACTGTACGGCTGACCGACCAACTAACTAAACATTATCAAACATTTAAAACACCATTTAGGCACATATTACACAGATTTTATACATCTTTTTATTGTCCAGTCAATCATCTGCCGTCTCCACAATGAATGTTGTCTACGTCTTGTTCTTTTGTCGTTGACTTTTCTCTCCAATATGGCTTTTAAAAGTGTTATGCCTTTTTATATGACCCAAATAGTTCAGCTGTCTCTTATTCTCTCTCTCTCTCTCTCTCTCTCTCTCTCTCTCTCTCTCTCTCTCTCTCTCTCTCTCTCTCTCTCATTGTTCCAGTTTTTATTATATGCTTCTTTCAGCAAATCTCTATTCATTCCCACTATCTTTGGGGATTTGAATACGATTTGTCCTCGCCTTTTTCACCAAATCCTTCTCATGAGGTTTCAGGACCCCATGAGTAGACTCATTGCGCAACTTAAAAGAGCATAAATAGCTTATCGTAAAAGTCGACTCATTAGCATTGTTTCCTTCGACGTCTAAATGTATCTGCCTGAGAGGAGAGGAACCAACAGTCTGCATACAAATAAGCCAGATCTATACAATGGTTGTGGACACAAAACTGTATTTTTGGAATAAGACGTGGGCCGAAAATCATAAATTTCCGTCAGAATTTACAGCCAGTGAACAATAAGGAGGAGAAGAAGAAGAAGAAGAAGGAGGAGGAGGAGGAGGAGGAGAAGAAGAAGAAGAAGAAGAAGAAGAAGAAGAAGAAGAAGAAGAAGAAGAAGAAGAAGAAGAAGAAGAAGAAGAAGAAGAAGAAGAAGAAGAAGAAGAAGAAGAAGAAGAAGAAGAAGAAGAAGAAGAAGAAGAAGAAGAAGAAGAAGAAGAAGAAGAAGAAGAAGAAGAAGAAGAAGAAGAAGAAGAAGAGCAACAACAAAAACAAGAAGAACAAGAAGAAGAACAAGATAAGAAAATTACCTTTTTTTTTTCTTTAGTTAAATACGACGTATTTTTCTGTATATCATCATCTCCCTTTAGAATTTCTAGTTGCTTCGGGACTTTTAAGCAGCATTTAGACACATTTTAAATGCACTTTCGACGCCCTGCTAAACACTAGTGTTGCTTCACTACGTCTTGAACAGACTAGTTAAAATATAAAGCCGAGGTGAGACAGTTCAGCGACAAGTACCGCCATGACGTAAGGTGGTAGGGTTAGAGCTTGCCAAATTTCTTCACTGGTTTCAAATTTACACTGGGTCGTGGCTGGGTCGTTGTGTCGTTATGTCAGAGACAGAGATGGATTTCGGACTTGCGCGTAACTCTTGTCTAAACAGTGATAAGTTATCTCTTGTTCCTCGCTTACACCCACCCCCTACAGGTGAAAATATCGGACCTGTTCACGTTTCCCGTCCCATCAACACACTTTCTCAGTCTGATCTAGGTCAGAGGGGTGTCAAGTTATTCTGATTTCTTCGGAAAGGGTCTCTCATGTGACCTAGGCTGAGGCTGTGTGTAGGTGGGGGGGGGGGGTGTTCTGGAGTCTTTGAAAGCTGTGTCGTCGTGTAGTATAAAACACGCGACGTCGGCGCTGATATACTTGGAGGCAAGACAACGTGACACCCCTCTCACGTAGAAGAGTTTAAAAAAAAGTAAAAGTACAGTAAAGTCGTGAGATGTAAACCAGCCTCATTGCACACGGTTATAAACTATGAGTGCTCTGCCACCAGTACGGACAGCTGATAAGAAACTGTCCACCTGTGTCGCCGTCCGCACTTAACTCCGTAGCTACAGCGACGTTCCTCCATTCACCCCAGAGTATCAACTCTGGTACCCATTTCCTAAAGGGTTGGTGAACCCCGGGAACCGCCCGGTTTCGAACAACGACCGTGTGCTGCAGCGAGTCGCAGCTGGATTTGAAAGCCAGCCTTCTATTAAATCCGCTAACGCGGCTCCAAGAAGAGTAAAAAAGTATGAATGAAAGGTCAGGTAGTGTTTAGATGGGCCGGGAAACGAGAACAGGACCGTACTATCGCAACATAAATTTAAACTGCAATCTATTTTTTGTTCAAAGATTGGATACAGTCTGCAGCGGTACGGGGTTGATTTCACATATGAGGTCATGTGAAGGTAACTGCTGTTCGGAAGGAAAGAACGATTTTTCTCTCTCCTTGCCTGGATTGTTTTAGCATACAAGTTCCGGGTGTACTTTTGTGTAGCGAGTGTGTAACGAGGTGTACATGGAAGTGAGCCAAATTTGAGAATATTGGAGACGAGAAGGGACAGGGGGAGGCAGATGAAGCAGCAGAAGAAAACAGGAAGAGGTGATGAAGGAAAAGATGTGCAATGAGTAGAAGCAGAATTCGCAGGAGGAAGAGGAGGCAGAAAGAATATTTTAAAAAAAAAAGAAGGAAAAGAGAAGGAGGAGGGGGAAAAAGAAGAAGAAGGAGAAAAAGAAAAGAAGAAGAAGAAGAAGAAGAAGAAGAAGAAGAAGAAGAAGAAGAAGAAGAAGAAGAAGAAGAAGAAGAAGAAGAAGAAGAAAAGAAGAAGAAGAAGCAGCAGCAGCAGAAGAAGAAGCGAAGAAGAAAAATATTTGGAAGAAGAAGTATTGTAAAAAGAGTTCTTATATTAATTATCTTAGTGTGCAATGTAACGGCCCTGGTTAAAACTATGAGGCCTTCATTGTTTTTGTTTCCTTCTGCAGTACCTGTAGGCTGTTGTATTTGAATTGATACATGGGGCATAGGGATGAATTAACTGGAAAATAGAAAGAAGTAGCGGAAGAGGAATTCAAAGGAAAAGTGGAATTGGTGAAGGATGAGAAATAATCAGTGAAGTATTTTCCTTTTTAAACGCCCCATGCTATTTGATAGTAAGCTTACTTGTCAATATATATATATATATTCGTTTCTGCGCTGCCTGCCTTCTAAACACCAATTTACACAATCCGCCATCTGCATCCTGTCATTAATTATGTTTTTATCTAAACCCTATAACTTTCCTTCATCTATACCCCTTCATCAATTCACTTTACCATCCCCTGCCCCCTTTTTCACCATTTACACCCTTCATTTAATCATTGTACCCAATTCCCCTGTCTACACACCTTTTTCAGATTACTATGTGTAATCCCCCATCTAAACCCTTTATTAAATAACTACATACAATCATTCCATCTACACCTCTTCATTGAATCACTAGACTCAATCCCATATCTACACCCACCATAAAATCATTATACTTTGTCCACCATCTACATCCCTTCATTAAATCACCAGACTCAATCCCATATCTACACCCACCATAAAATCATTATACCTTGTTCACCATCTCCATCCCTTCATTAAATCACTAGACTCAATCCCATATCTACACCCACCATAAAATCATTATACCTTGTTCACCATCTCCATCCCTTCATTAAATCACTAGACTCAATCCCATATCTACACCCACCATAAAATCATTATACCTTGTTCACCATCTCCATCCCTTCATTAAATCACTAGACTCAATCCCATATCTACACACCTTCATCAGATCACTATTCCCCCCATCTACATCCCTCCACTCGTTTGTCTGTCATCTCCCAGCCTCGTCTTCAACCGGTGTCTCCACATATTTTTTCTCCTGTCTATCGTGAGACTCAAATCGATGACCAAGTGTAAACGAGCCGTACGTGCCAGTGTTTAAAAATTGTGCTGATATTACACCTCTGTCTGTGCTTTCATGTATATGTCACCGCTTTAGCTTTCCGGACATGAGTGACTGTGTTGGACTTGTCTACGTGCTAGTGCATATAAACAGTGCTGCTATAACACCTCTGTCTGTGCTTTCATGTATATGTCTCCACTTTAGCTTTCCGGACATGAGTGACTGTGTTGGACTTGTCTACGTGCTAGTGCATATAAACAGTCCTGCTATAACACCTCTGTCTGTGCTTTCATGTATATGTCACCGCTTTAGCTTTCCGGACATGAGTGACTGTGTTGGACTTGTCTACGTGCTAGTGCATATAAACAGTGCTGCTATAACACCTCTGTCTGTGCTTTCATGTATATGTCACCGCTTTAGCTTTCCGGACATGAGTGACTGTGTTGGACTTGTCTACGTGCTAGTGCATATAAACAGTGCTGCTATAACACCTCTGTCTGTGCTTTCGTGTATATGTCACCGCTTTAGCTTTCCGGACATGAGTGACTGTGTTGGACTTGTCTACGTGCTAGTGCATATAAACAGTGCTGCTATAACACCTCTGTCTGTGCTTTCATGTATATGTCACCGCTTTAGCTTTCCGGACATGAGTGACTGTGTTGGACTTGTCTACGTGCTAGTGCATATAAACAGTGCTGCTATAACACCTCTGTCTGTGCTTTCATGTATATGTCTCCGCTTCAGCTTTCCGGACATGAGTGACTGTGTTGGACTTGTCTACGTGCTAGTGCATATAAACAGTGCTGCTATAACACCTCTGTCTGTGCTTTCATGTATATGTCTCCACTTTAGCTTTCCGGACATGAGTGACTGTGTTGGACTTGTCAGTGGCCTGACATTGTTTGGGTATTGAGAGTTCCTGCATGGCTCTACTGGTTTCTGTGTGTGTGTTTGTGTGTGAGTGTGTGTGTGTTTGCGTGTGTGGGTGTGAGTGTGTGTGTGAGTGAGTGAGTGAATGAATGTGTAAATGCCTGTGTATGTATGAGCATGTAAAAGGAGGAGGAGGAGAAGAAAAAGAAAAAGAACAAGAAGAAGAACAACAACAAGAAAGAACGAAGGAAAAGAAAGAAGAAAGAAAGAAGAAAGAGAAGAAAGAAAGAAAAGAAAGAAAGAGAAGAAAGAAAGAAAGAAAGATAGAAGAAATCAAGCAAAAGAAAGAAAGAAAGAAAGAAAGAAAGAAAGAAAAGAGAAGAAAGAAAGAAAGAAAGAAAGAAGAAAGCAAAGAAAAGAAAGAAAGAGAAAGAAAGAAAGAGACAGAAAAGAAGAAAGAAAGAAAAGACAGAAAGAAAGAAAGAAAGAAGAAGGAAAGAAAGAAAGAAAGAAAGAAAGAAAGAACAGAAAAAGACCATAGAAGAACAAGAAGAAAGAAAGAAAAAGAAGAAAGATAAGAAAGAAAGAAAGAAAAGAAAGAAAGAAAGAAAGAAAGAAAGAAGAAGAAAGAAAGAAAGAAGAAAGAAAACAAGAAAGAAAGAAGCAAGAAAGAAAGAAAAGAGAAAGAAATAAAAAGAAGGAAAAAGAAAGAAAGAAGAAAGAACAACAAGAAAAAAGAAAGAAAGAAAGAAAGAAAGAACTCCAAGAAAGAAAGAAAGAAAGAAGAAAGAAAAGAAAGAAAGAAAAGAAAATATAAAGAAAGAAAGAAAGAAAAGAAAGAAGAAAAGAAGAAGAGGGAAAATAAGATAAGGAAGAAGAAATAGAGCAGATGAAAAGAAGAAGCAAGAAGAAGAAGAAGAAGAAGAGAAGATGAAAGAAGAAGAATAAAGAAGAAGAAGAAGAAAGAAGAAGAAGAAGAAGAAGAAGAAGAAGAAGAAGAAAGTCAAGAAGAAGAAGAAGAAGAAGAAGAAAAAAGAAGAAGAGAAGAGAAACTAGACCACAAGATACAACAAACAAGAACCAACAACAAGAAACAGAAAATAAAAAACACTTTACTACACTACATCACCAAGAACCAGGAAGGACCGAGATGACAAAAAAAGCTACGACGAATTGTCTGACACTCAGATCTACTTGCATTTAAGTATGTTTTCCATTGTCTGACGATAATAAGCATCTGGAAATTGCAGCAATTTATCACAATGAAAACGCTTTGTATTCTCAGCACGATCCTCGTAAATCAGTGCGCTTTTTGTAAAACTTCTTGCGTTGAAAACATGCTGTTTGTCATGTTATCCTTGATTCTTTCTGGTTAATGTTTGTCAGGTAGATCTCTCTCTCTCTCTCTCTCTCTCTCTCTCTCTCTCTCTCTCTCTCTCTCTCTCTCTCTCTCTATCTATCTATCTATCTATCTATTCTATCTATCTATCTATCTATCTATCTGTCTGTCTGTCTGTCTGTCTGTCTGTCTGTCGGTCGGTCGGTCGGTCGGTGCGGTCGGTCGGCCGGTCGTGTCGGTCGGTCGGTCGGTCGGTCGGTCGGTCGGTCGGTCGGTCGGTCGGTCTCGGTCTATCTGTCTGTCTGTCTGTCTATCTATCTATCTATCTATCTATCTATCTATCTATCTATCTATCTATCTATCTAATCTATCTATCTATCTATCTATCTATCTATCTATCTATCTATCTATCTATCTATCTATCTATCTATCTATCTATCTATCTATCTATCTATCTATCTATCTATCTATCTATATCTATCTATCTATCTATCTATCTATCTATCTATCTATCTATCTATCTATCTATCTATCTATCTATCTATCTATCTGTCTATCTGTCTGTCTGTCTGTCTGTCTGTCTGTCTGTCTGTCTGTCTGTCTGTCTGTCTGTCTGCCTGCCTGCCTGCCTGCCTGCCTGCCTGCCTGCCTGCCTGCCTGCCTCCCTGCCTGCCTCCCTGCCTGCCTCCCTGCCTGCCTGCCTGCATACGTTTCATAGATAGTCGTTTAAACTGAGTGATATGACGTTTAACTCCATCAGCACCGGACATGAGCGACCAACACCTGGTGACATAAAGTGCCACCATTCGGATGAGGATCACCCAGGTAGAAGTCCCATAAACCCCGTTCAATCCGTAGGTTATAATTAGGGTCCCCCAACGACAGCCGTGGCGGGGTTTTCAAATAACACAAATGTGCGTCCCATATTGGAAAAGGGGGCAGGGCGGGGGGATAAATTGTTCAGTTGCAGAGTGCCGTTTTTTATGGAGATCCCCGGATATCGTCACTGAAGTTACGAAATGCGTGTTTTGTGAGACTCTGTCGACAGACGTCTTGCGTTTTGTGGGAATATACCGAACATATGATATGAAACTAAGTTTAAAAAAAACTGACTTTCTTGACTTAATTTTCACATTTTCAACCATACCACTGCTGTCCCATTCTCATAAAACTCGAAAAAATTCCACGAGTCTTGAACGGCGCCCCTCTAAAGCACTGAACATACGTGGATTTATTTCCCCTGTTTTTGTGTGTGTTTCTGTTGCACAAGAGCACTTTAACCTGGCATGAACAGACAACTCAAAGACATTGAGATGGCGCCTGACAACAACCCAAACAACGTATAAGACGTTGAGAATGCTTCCAAGTACAATAAATTACACTTGGATTGAACTGCAGATAAAACCTGTGCAATTGGCGGGTAAACTCGGTTGCTAGTTGAAAGCAAGACAAATTTGATTTTGGCATTGCAATTTTTGTGCTTTGATGTTTTATAAATGCAATACAAACAATTTATTTATGCCTTTCATTTGTCTCTCTTCATGTTCGTCTGTCATTCAGTCTATCATGTATGTTTGTCTTCAATGGCAATTAAAAGTTTGTTGCGTATCCTTTACAGGACGTTGCAGAACCAACCCTAACAGCCCCTGGCTGTTGTGTGGTTTCTCTTGGCAAATTTACGTCCAGTAGTTTGCCATTGCTTACTGGACGGTCGGCTTTCTTGATACCACTGTCGAAACCAACGCAAGGCGCATTGCCCGCAACTGGGATCGAACCCGGCATCCCGGCATTTCGAAGCGAAGTATTCGCATCGACTTAGCCACAGAGCCGACTTTTAGGGAGGTTAGATTTGAGACTCAGAGCAGGAGTAGGGAGAAGTAGTAGGAGGAGGAGAAAAAGAAGAAGAAGCAGAAGCAGAAGAAGAAGAAGAAGAAGAAGAAGAAGAAGAAGAAGAAGAAGAAGAAGAAGAAGAAGAAAAAGAAGAAGAAGAAGAAGAAGAAGAAGAAGAAGAAGAGAAGAAGAAGAAGAAGAAGAAGAAGAAGAAGAAGAAGAAGAAGAAGAAGAAGAGGCAGGAAGGAAGAAAGAAGAAGTTAGACGTGAGAAGGGAGAGTTGAGAAAGGAGAAGCGAGAAGCAAGAAGCGAGGGAAAAAAAAGAAAGAAGAAGAAGCTGGAAGAGGGGGATGAGGAGTGTATAAAATTGGATAAAGGGGAATAAATAAGAAAAACGAAGGACGGAGTCGAAGGAAGATGGAAGACACCAAAGATTACGACAGAAGTCGAAGTAGGGACAAGAAGGTAGATTTTTTCTGCATCAGTCACAGACCCGCTATGGATCTTCCTGTATTCTTTCGCATGGCCTGTTTTCTTTCTGTCTATTCATTGCGCTTAATCAATACTGTGTTTCTGTGAATCTCCGTATAATGACTGTGTGTATGAGTTATCTAACGTCTCACTTGTCTGATTTAATCAGCCATCACAGTACGCCCGGATGCATTTATTATAACCATTTGTAGGTCGATTGTGGAGAATATCCTATTTTCATTCTGAAAAAATTAATGAAAAAACGAGGTAAGGCGAAAGCAAAGAGATAAATACCTAATGGGCTTGGTCATACACATTTGGCGAATCAAGAACACTGACCTTATCTGTGATGCTGGCTATTGTGTTCAAGAGTCTGCGACAGACGTCCTGATGGGGCCTTGTGTGGGACGCTGATTGGCAGGACTGTTTGCTTGGGGGCGGTGTGACTGATGGCTGCCTCGGTACTCGCACAGATAATCAGTGATTTGGCCAGCGGACAGGACAACCAGCTAAATCCAGGAAACAGGACACTTAAACCCTGCATTGAACATAGGCAATAAAGGAACAAACTCATGTGTAACTTCGCACACCACAGAGGAACAGAACCAAAATGAGACAGCAAAGGAACCGTCCTTGATAAAGCAGGCCTTCAGGCGGCTAAAAAAGGACTAAGCTTGGAATTTTTGTTTGATTTTATACGTTACGATACCTTCTACGATTATTGGCCTGGCATATGTTGTTGATGATGATGATGGTGATGATATATGTAAAGCGTACAGCTGAAAAGAGTTTATCGTGTACAGTAAAATTTCTATTAACCGTAACCATTAGGACCAGAGTTGTAACGAATAACTGAGTAGACGGATAACAGAAACCTCGTAATACATATTTACAGTAACGTGATTTCACTGCGGGTTTGGGGCGAAAATGAAAAGCAATCCGTTGAAAGTTAATAATACATAGGCCTACACGGTGTCTTTAATTTTACAAAACGATCAATAAAAACTTCAATATAAGAATAGCAATGTACAGAAATGTATTGTAATACTATAAATTACGTTACTTTAAAAACAAATATCTGTAATCTCTTTCTTCTCTTTTTGAGGCTGGAGCTTTCTGCGTAGCGATGTTCCGTTTCTTTCGCAGAAGTAGAAACTGGGTTACATTTGCACTTTTAAAACATTCTTTTCTGCTTCGGGGTGATAGTGTTATGTTTCAGGTTAAGCACTAATCCTTTTTTTTAAAACAATGACGGATAACAGAAACTGACAGTTAAACGAGTGACAGTTAATCGAAGTTTAACTTGCCTCGACAGTTGTCCTATAAAGTTGTCAAGATGCTGCCTTGAAGGCGTGTTTTGTGCTCCTGTCTGCCCATGTGTATTGTTGCGCATGCTAAAAATTCCTAGGCAGTTGGAAATCGAAAAAGAGTAGCCTAACGGCGCTGCTCAGGCAAAAAATTTGGAGTTAAAAATCTACCTAGAGTATTTCAGGATCCTCGTGGCTGCTACGGAGTTCGTGCAATGCGCCGAGATTCTTCGGACTCAGGCTAGAGTCAGAAATAGAAACGGAGCACTTATGGATTACATGATGTTAATCCATCGACTAAACTTCAACACACTACTATGTCTAAATTTCCTCAACAACAGTTTTCTCTTTTGTCTTTGTATTGTGCTTTGTGCCGCTAGGTCGCCAGGTGTTGTTGGTTAACAGATGATGGGTTTCCGAGTTAGGGCATGCTCGGCTGCCCAGTATGTTGTGATGTTGTGGAGTCTTAAGGTCTCTGTAACTCTTTCAATCCATCTTGTTCTTGATCGTCCCCGACATCTTGGGGTTTCTACTTTCATCTTGCTCCACTGTGTCAATGGGATAAGAGGATGAGGAAAAGAAGAAAGAGGAGGGGCAGGAGGAGGAGGAGAAGAAGAAGAAGAAGAAGAAGAAGAAGAAGAAGAAGAAGAAGAAGAAGAAGAAGAAGAAGGAAGAAGGAAGAAAGAAAGGAAGAAAGGAAGAAAGAAAGAAAGGAAGGAAAGAAAGAAAGAAAGAAAGAAAGAAAGAAGAAGAAAGAAAGACAAGAAGAAAGAAAGAAAGAAAGAAAGAAGAAAGAAAGAAAGAAGAAAGAAAGAAAGAAAGAAAGAAAGAAAAAAGAAAGAAAAAAGACAAAAAGAAAGAAAGAAAGAAAGAAGAAAGAAAGAAAGAAAGAAAGAAAGAAAGAAAGAAAGAAAGAAAGAAAGAAAGAAAGAAAGAAAGAAAGAAAGAAAGAAAGAAAGAAAGACAAAAAGACAAAAAGACAAAAAGACAAAGACAAAAAGAAAGAAAGAAAGAAAGAAAGAAAGAAAGAAAGAAAGAAAGAAAGAAAGAAAGAAAGAAAGAAAGAAAGAAAGAAAGAAAGAAAGAAAGAAAGAAAGAAAGAAAGAAAGAAAGAAAGAAAGAAAGAAAGAAAGAAAGAAAGAAAGAAAGAAAGAAAGAAAGAAAGAAAGAAAGAAAGAAAGAAAGAAAGAAAGAAAGAAAGAAAGAGGGAAGATTAAAAAAAGGTGGAAAGAAAAAGGAAAAAGGGAGAAGGAAAATGATTGTAATAATCTTTCTTTTCCTTCTGACCTTTGCATCAGATAATTCGAGGCAAAGTATAGAAAAGCAACCTGTCTTGAGTCGTGTACATTTGCTTAACAATTTAATTTGTTTCGTGTGAAAGGCCATTTCTCCGGAACTCGCTATTTTTACATTTGCGGCGGATGTCTAACAGCATGACTTCCGTCTTTATTGCTTTCGTAGACGTTTCTCGTCATTAAATTGTCTTTCATAGAATCACTGGCACGTTTTAGCTGTGAAAGCATTGGATAGATTTTGAAAATCTTTAGAATGTTAACATACCTTCGTTAGAATGCAAGCAGCATTAGCTACTAGTAGCGTCTCTACATCTAAGACGCAATGATACGAGAACAAGAAATTATTCCGCTAAACTGGTACATCGGGTTCTTTCGTAAGAAGTCACCGCAGATGACGTCACAGAGACAGTCCCATATTTTACAGGGTGGTAAGACCTGGTTTAAACTACCCCAAAACACCTAGATCTAAATCTAACCCCACCCCACCTACGTCCCACGAGAGAGTACAGCCTACGTCCCACGAGAGAGCACAGCCTAGGTCCCACGAGAGAGCACAGCCTAGGTCCCACGAGAGAGCACAGCCTAGGTCCCACGACTGCATGCAGCCTATCTACCACTCCCTGAAATATTGAACTGTCTGTTTGGGGTGAATAAAAACAAAAGCACCAGACTATTAGCTAAACTTTGATAAAACAATGTTGGGAGACGGGGAGGGGAGAGAGAGAGAGAGAGAGAGAGAGAGAGAGAGAGAGAGAGAGAGAGAGAGAGAGAGAGAGAGAGAACGTGCACACACAAGAATAATGCGCATCTTGTCACAAGGCAAGAATCTCTAACTAGGCAAATCACTTGATTTGATGTAATTCAGAACTGGTTCTGTTGCAACTTCTTTCTCTAATGTCCTCATTCCTGATTTTATCTCTTCTGGTCACTCCTGCAGCTCTTCCCAGACAGCTCCTTTCCATGGTTACTAATTTTCGTTTCTGGTTAGTTGTGAGTGTCCATGTCTTGCACTGGCAGCATAGAAACTGGATTGAATTTGCTTTGTATTATATATTACTTTGTGCTGATTGGGATTGTCTATGAAACTGGCCTCATATTTTGTATAGACCATTGTGGACCATTGACCGGTCACCTTGACTTCCTAAGACTTTACCTGGTACCCATTTAAGACTGGGTCTACCCGGTAGCGAACTGACTGACTGACTTTCTACCCCACCAGGACATCACACAAGCGATAAACACCCGATGACACATAGTGCCACCATGCGGATGAGGATCACCGTGGAGAGGTCCCAGAAACCGCGTTCAGACAATTGGCCATATTGATGGCCTGCCTATATTGCGGCCCCTGGCAAAAGCCAGAGTGGGGCTTCAAATAACAAACAATTACGTCCTAAGAAGGGCGTATGAAATTTTTTTTTGGCCTTTTAATTGGCCGGTAGCGAACATCAGCAAGCTAGCATCAAGCCGTTAGACCGCGACGGTTCTCGTAATTCGAGCATGTTCATTTAAAAACCGCTGTCCTGATTGGAATTTGAGCAAAGTGGCAAACATCTCCTTCATACCTTGCCGACCCCCTCCCCCCCCCCCCCCCCCCCCCCCCAGCCCCTCCTTCTTAAAAAAAAAATTAGATATTTATCAAATCGAAACGCTCGAGACTTTCAACATCACGTTTTAAGAGTAACCTTCCTTGCAGAAAGGTCACGTATTAAGGGGACATTATTAACTGTAACCTTTCCATTCGGATAATCTAGCGGTGTGGAAAACCCACCGGGAAGAACCCTTTATCGGATGAAAGCTGTAAATCAGCCAAGGATCACACAGGTAAAGACACTTCACAATGAACGTAATTTCTTTACGAATTGAAGAATTATGGTGCGATTTTCAAGGTGGCCAACAGGAAGTGAGCAGTCAAGATGGCGTCTGCAAGGGGAGTTATTCTTGAAACCAGGTGTTGAAAGTCACAAGAGTTTCGATTTGATAAATGCATATATATATATATATATGGGCGTAAGGGGAAGGGGAGATGGGGTGGATGCATCATCATCATGTAGCAGGTCCTTTGCAGAACGTCGCTCTCATCACAGTTTGCCTGAAAGAAACTCGGTCTTTAGCCAGTTCTCCCGCCTCATGCACTTTCACACTCAAGGAGTCACTTATTTCCTGTGCCCATCTTCGTGTCGGTCGGACCCTGCCCTTCCTTCCTGGTACCATGCCTTCTGCTGTAATTTTTTCCAGTCCGTCGTGGCGCTTGATATGATCAAAATATTTCAGCTTTCGAGAAAGATTGCTGTTAATTAGCCAATCGTCATTGATGTTCAGATCTTTTAAGATTTTGGTAGGGGTGGGTTGAAGGTATAAAAAAGATGTGGTAGCGCAGCCGCTGCGTGCAAATTCTAATCAGTACAGCGATTTTTAAAATAAATTTTTAACTTTTCCCTTAAAGGACTCGACCACGTGTATTTTATTTTGCACTCAACTAAACGAGTCTCTCTAGGTATAGGTGATAAGTTCTCTCGCATTGTCATTATCGTGCCAGAGACCCTTCGCCCTGAAGACCGTATGAGTGACAATATCTGCAAATTGTTGAACTATTTCTGTCATTCAACAAACTGACACTGATATAAAGTAAATACTTATTACATTAAAGCTCTTTTCAGCAGGGTTGCACGTGGCCGACCTCCCTCCCCCCACCCCCCATTTCTCCCCCCCCCCCCCCCCCCCCCCCCCCACTAATAAAAGCCGTCTTTCTGTCTCCCTTCTCCCCCTTCCTTTTTAAATATGGAAGTTGCAATTTTTGAAGTCGTTTATGTCTGCAGTTAGTTAGACCGTATATATACTTGATGAGGCCTTAAACTACATTAAGCCCTGAAGCCCCTGCCTTTTTAAATCACACCTACTTATCTCTGAAAACTGTACAATATATACGCCTTTTTAATATATGGATGATGGAAATACATTATCATGTTTATTAAAAGAAATAACAAAGAATGAGTTTGCTGAGTGTTAAATGTTGAATTTAGAATCGACATTAAAGCACCTGGGGCGCTCCCATAAGCGTTCCAGCCCCATCTTCTGCAGCAAGCGAAAAGGTCCACTTCTGATGGTAACAGTAACTCTCTGATTGTATATCCGGCTTGTCTTTCCCTTGAGTGTTGAGCGTGGGCCAGATCTCCGGGTAACTCCTCATAACGCCTATTCTTCTTAGACCGAAATGATCTATCTGTGCCTCCGTACTCGTCACTAGCTCCCAAAAAGCCCTCACAATATCCACCTTGTCATTCATCATTTACCACCAAATGACAGACCCGGCCAATCTATCTGCCTACTCGTTTGCCAACACACTGAAGAAAATACACAAAGGACGCTAACTATCCGGGATCTCTGAAGCGATGCTTGCCACTCTGCACGGAGCACTCCTCTCTCCACCTTTCTCAACATGCTCTGTGAGTTAATAACAATTACAACATGTGTGTACAGCTGATTCTCAAGCCAGCAGAAGGCAGCAGTGACTGCCTCCACCTCTATTCTCAAACTAGACTTTGTGGTATCATATGCCAGGCTTTTCTGCACCAAGCAATGTCAATTCGCCTTTGCTAATAACCCCCATGCACTTCGTTTGCTTTTCAACACAGAGCCATCTGTACAGATAATCACATCACCCGGGCGGGAATTGTCATGAATCATTTGTTGAACTGCTGATTCTGCAGCACCAGCTGGCCAGCTGAAATGTGTTTGCAGAATCACATAAGTTATTATACAATTCCCTAAAAGCCTTCAAGTCATAACTTTGTTTACTTGAAAACCAAAACAGCATTTGTGAACAAAAAAAAAAAAAAAGACGGAAAAAATGTTTTTGAGACCGTTCAGACTGCGAGGCCTTAAGCGGAAGCTTATTTAGCTTATACATCCGGCTCGCTAGCGTAGTTGATTAAACATAACTTCGCAGTGACCTGGTGACGAACTCCTTGTGGTCCGGGTTCACACCCGGGGGGTTGGCAGAAAAGCCATATTTCTCCCAGATTACGGTATTTATCATAGAATCAAGGCTGAAGGTTTGCAATATCTATAGTACCGAGTCAAAGGGTTCACAACATGGTTTCTGGAAACTAAAAAAAAAAATTTGCTTACACTTAATGCATCTGTTAGCAGAGTTGTCTTTGTTCCTCATTTTATTGTATTTTTCGCGTTCTGTTTCGTCTTTCATTAAGGTTTTACTTTCTAACAAATAGCTCATACCTGTTTTGCTTAGAACAGTCAGTAGAGGTAATTCAGAGGGACTTCAGCATCGCATGACTGAGCACGCATAAATGCCAACAAATCAGCGACGACGAACGTTTCTGATAAAATAACATTACCCACCAGGGAGCTGCGTGGTCTTGAGGCATTGTGTCCGCCTCCAGTTCTAGAGGTTCCAGGTTCAATCCCCGGTAAGGGCTAGGATGTTTTCACGTGGACTTGGACTTCTAGTAATTCCCCCTGGTCTCTAGGTAGTGAGATTGGACTCCCGTGTGCATTGCTGCGCACGTTAAAAAAAAATCCATCGACAGTTGGAAATCGAAAAGAGTAGCCTAATGGCGCTACCTGGGCAAAATTTGCAGTTAAAATCTTACCCAAAGTATTTTCAGGATTCTCGCCGGTTCTACAGAGCCTGTGCACTGTGCTGAGCATCTTCGGACTCAGACTTGAGTTAGAAGAAGAACGGAGCATGTATGGGTTACTACATTACCCACCAAACAGCTGGTTATATTCCCGTCACAGTATGAGAAGCAATTTTACGCTATTTTACAGCCTCACCCCGGCTGTAGTCGGTGACACTAATAAAACATAAGGGTTGAACGGGGTTTCTGGGACCTGTGCTCGGGTGATCCTCATCCCAATGGTGGCACTTTGTATCATCAGGTGTTGAGGGCGCATTGTACAGTCCGGGTAAGGTTGAACGACACACAAAATCCAGCCAACAATCATATCCCCCACCCCCACCTCATAGGTGTAGGTGTCACCGTTTGAAAACGACCATCTCTCTGTTATATAGGTTAGTTGCGTATCATTTACAGCCCCTGGCGATTGTGTGGTTTTTCTAGGCAAATTTACGTCCAGTAGTTTGCCATTGCCTTCTGAATTGTCGGCTTTCTTGATACCACTGTCGAAACGAACACAAGACGTATAGCCCGCAGCTGGGATCGAACCCGGCATCCCGGCATTACGAAGCGTTCGCATCGACTTAGCCACAGAGCCGACTCTCTGTTGTATACGTGCTTGGGGTTGAAAGCTCAGACAATAAGCCTCTAACACAGTGGTCTACACCTTTTCTTTTTTTTTTACATGGAGGCCCTTTTAAGTCGAGACCTCCATGCCACCCGCCCTCCCCTTTTTCTGAAACATAACAGTGTGACACAAATTAGGAGAAATGTGTTGTTATAATTAAATGCACGTGCTTTCATATAAATTAAAAGATGCTAAGGGTACCAATTGCTCATGAAAATAGTAGCGTCCTTAACGTTTTGTTTAATAAATAATTTTGTTTTAAAAAGATTTATAACAAAACACTAGACAAAATGTTAGTACAAGGGATTATTACTAGTTCAGATCCAGTCATTTTCAAAATTACTTGACACCGCCTTGGAATTTCGCCCTTCACCCCACCCCCTCCGCTCGCACCCACCAGACTGGAAACCACTGTACTACCAACATGAGAGCCCAGATGCAAAAAAGCTGTCTCAAATTTGGTCTTATCTGATTATCGTTTGATATTGGTTGACTCTTCCTGTATACCTGTGTATGCGGCATACCTTCTCCTTTCTTTGTACTGTCTCTACAAAAATGCATGTGTATCATACACGAGGTACTCGGCTCAAGGGCAAGTAGATATAAAATGTCACTTAAAAAAGATAAGAATCAAATATTATTTTAGGTAAACAATTTTTAACATTTGAGAGGCCATCATAAATATTAATATAAAGCAATGTAAACCGAATCAAGTGCTTTAATAGTGAAGACAGTTGTTGAAAGATATGATACAGAGACACGTGAAACGTTTCAGTCACATGTCTTTTTCTTTTTTTACACACACACACACACGCTCACACACACAAACAGACAGACGCACACACACACACCCACACACACACACACACACCACACACACACACACACACACACACACACACACAGCTTTCACTGTGTTTTGGCAGGCTGTGAAACTTTAGCGATCAAAACATGTGTAGTTTTGAGGAAATGTGAGTGTGTTTAAATTTTTTCGGATGCTTAGAAGAGAAAGATGGCTAAAATTAGCTCCACGGAAAAATTGGACACCTGGGAAAAACAGTGTATATGTGAAATATTTTCTTACTTTTGATTTTTTTTAATATGATACATGCATGTGTCACAGATTAGTATACATGATCAAAAAGTAAATGAATGTCTGCCTTCAGATATGATAGATTTTCAAGACCCGGAATCACAGATTATGAAAGAAACTGAAAGTACAATCTGACCCCCCCCCCCCCCCCCCCCCCCCCCCCCAAAAAAAAAAAATTGGAAAACACTTTTTCGCTTGAGCATGCATTTTGTGTGTGTGTCATTTATACAGACTCAGCACAATCAACATGTGTCAGTATAACGGCTTGACTTGTAACTATACAAGTATGTGTTCAAATTAAAGCTTAGTGACAGAGGCCTCACTAGACAGGCAAAATTCCTAATTAGTCGCTTGTTACGACATGCTTAAAAAAAGAGACAGTCGCTCCATTCCTTTTTAATGGACCTCTCACACGGAGACCACGAATTCGACAAGTTACAATTTGTATTTTTTTTCAACAGCATAAACAGTCTCGTTCACTTTAGCCAGGATTCTAACCTGCGGTCTCCGGGATGCCAGACCAACTATCTAACCTCTTAGCCAGCGGTTTCCCTACTATATGTGTCTGTCTGCCTGTCTATCAGTATACATAAAGAAAAAAAGGAAGAAAAAAAAAGAAAGAAAGAGGTGGGGAAGACATGAAGACATGAAGAAGGAAAGACAGTAGAAAATAGTGCAGAACCAGCCAGTATGGTAAAGAAATAAAAGAAAGAAAGAAACAAACAAACAAACAAACAAACAAGCAAGCAAGCAAGCAAACAAACAAACAAACAAACAAACATCCACAACTGCTACAACTCCGCTAAACAGCCCGAGCGTACACTCCCCAAACTGATCCAAGCAAACATTTTTTTCACCCGGTCTCTGATGATTATCACAACATATGCGGGCCATGTTTTCAGAGGATAGCATCTAGCAACAGTCGCTCTGTGTTTGTGTGAGTGGGTATGTGTGTGCGCGCACGCACGCATGTGTGTGTGTGTGTATGACGAATGAGTGCTTTTAAAATAATTGCTAGGAGAGCGTGTGTGATGAGTGAATTCTTAAATCATTGCTGGAAGAGTGCATGGCACGTAATGAGAGAACACGCCTTTATGAAATCTTCAAGTGTCACTGCACGAAGCTGCATCGCTAGAGAAGGTGTGTCTAGATGAGTTGTGTGCATCTGGGTTAGAGAATCCAGTAGATGGTTAAGATGATGAATGTGAACTGTGTTGTACATTCTGTGGGAGATGATGTGGGTGAGTTTGTGTGGAAATTGGTTTACTGGGAGACAGATGATCACAGGATGTGGACGGGACTGCAGTGGGAGATAAATGATATGTGCATATGTGAAAAATGAGTATCTGGGAGACATATAATCATCAGTGTGAGCATGCGTGAAAAGGAGTGTATTGGATATGGAAGATCATCAGTGTCAGTAAGTGTGTCAAGGTGTGTATTAGGATGTGGAATAGGGGTTTGAGGGGGAGAGAGAGAGAGATTATCCGTGTGGTCTGTAGAAGAGGAGTGCAGTGGGAGATAGATGATATAAGTTCGGATGCTAAAGAAAAGAGTGTCGTGGCAGCAGGAGAGAGAGAGAGAGAGAATGAGAGAGAGATAGAAAGAGAGAGAGAGATATATTTTTATATAGTGATGACGATTGTAATGGTCACTGCGTCTTCTTTTTTATTTTCCTTTCTTCTTTTTTTTTCTGCATTTTCTTCATCCTATTTCTTCTCTTGAACTTCTTTGACATTATCGTTATCGTCATCATTAGCATCATCATCATCATATCATCTGC
>CAJHNH020008146.1:0-17500 GCA_905116865.2 Candidula unifasciata | reverse complement strand
TAATGATATTACTTACTCTCTCTTCCTTGCTGATTCCCTAGGCACACGAACGATATTGATTACTTAATTATAATTCTATATGTTTATAATACATGTTGACGATTATATGTCATAAGTTTATAATACATGTTGACGATCACATAACAGAAATTTATAATGAATGTTTATATTGATCCAATGCAGAGAAGATTGCAACATATTGGACACATCATAACGAGAAACGGACAGGGAACCGCCCAAGGGGCACTGAAATAGAAAATAGATAGATTGACGAAACCAGGACGTCTAAGAAAATCCCTGAGACTACTGCTATGTAGAGAATTATCAACCCAAATGAGAAGTAGAATCTCTCCGCTTCACTATATTTACACACACACACACACACACACACATAAAACCCGTTAAAATGAACGTTTCGGCATGGAAACCTTCGTCATCATTTGATACAGATGAACATTAATACAATTACAAACTACTACTACAACTACTACTACCACCACTACTACTACTAGTACTGCTGCTGCTACTGCTGCTGCTGCGGCTACCAGTACTACTACTACTAGTACTAATACTTCTTCTTCTTTTCGTTACTCGTGTTAGCCTTCCCGAGGATGAAATTTAATTTAGCACATTTGGGTTTCATGCACCAAATTCATTGAGAAACATACGTTCGAATGTTTTGGTCATCTTGTTATAATGCAGCCACAACAACAACCGACGCTGATGTAAACATTGTGTATATGAAATCCAGAGGTAGCTCTAGGAGATATCGACTGATGATACTTTCTGCATCAACACTGAACGACAGTCGTCATTGCTGCCCATCAAGCAATAAATTGGAAACTTCTTTTTTTTTCGCGAGGCTTAACAGCAAAAGTAGAAACTGACGATGATGATGATGACGATAATTATAATTTTGATGAATAGGTTAAATTAGGGTTTGAATAGGAAGCTAGGTAAAGAATGAAGGAGATTATGAGTTAGAAAATGCAAGGAAAAAAAACACAAGAAGATGTGGAATAGCCATTTTTATTCTATACAAAGCGCAAAATTATGCAGTCGCATTAGGTATGTGATCTATGACACACCGCAGGTGTTTAATTAGTTCTGCAAGCTCGTTCATAAACTAAATAATCACCTAATCAGCATTGTCAAGCAAGCAAGCACTACAGGGGAAACAACATGCGGTGATTGCCAAGATGGTCTTCCGTAAATAGAATTAAGGATTGATTTATTCTGTTTATGCTCTGTTTGTTTGGAATGTCCTAAATTTTCTGGTCTTGTAAATGAACATTAATTAATCTCAATAATTCTTGTTGTAGGAGACAATCTTTGTATGTTTATACCATGAGAAGGAGAAAACGAGTAAAACGTAACGGTGGAAAAGTTGGAGGGGAAAAGAGGCAGGGGTAGACCGAGAGAGGTGATGCTGGACACTTTGACATTGTGGGTCGTCTGTGTAGGAACTGATTGAAAGTACATGGGACTAAAGATCAACACTATTTGCACAAGTGTAGTAACCCATAATTGCTCCCCTTTACTTCTGACTCAAGTCTGAGTCCGAAAATCTCAGCGCAGTGCACGAACTCCCTAGCACAGGCGTGGATTCTGAAATAATTTGGGTAGATTTTTATCTGTAAATTTTGCCCGGGCAGCGCCGTTAGGCTACATTTCTCCGATTTCGCACTGCCAAGGGATTGTTTACGTGAGCAACAATACACACGGGCGTTTGATTTTTACTACCCAGAGACCCGCAGAAATTACTAGAAGCCACGCGAAAAAATCCCATCCCTTACCGGGGCTTGAACCTGGTACCTCCAGCACTCATGGCGGACGCCATGCCTCGAGACCGCGCAGTCCCCTTCACGCGACAGAAAGTTGTGGATAGACATGTCTATCAACATAACACGGCATGGATTATCAGAAGAAGCAACTTTGTTTAAACTCTTTTTATAACCAGAAGATTTTGTTTGAACTATTGAAGAAGATAATAGACCCAATGAAAAGGGCCTGAGTGCATTGCTTCTAAAGAGACAGTATATACTATACTTTATATTAGCATAAGTAGCCAGATATTTTGAGCATGCTCAAGCCAAATGTAAAATATGTGTTTACACATCGTTCATTGTTTGATACACACTGATATTAGCTTATCACACACTGTACGTTGGTTGGGACAGAAAGACCTGCTTATTCTTTCCTTTGATGACCAGTTAGTCGATGCTGTCAACTGCCAAGACACGGTGCCTGGTTTAAACCTTAGTGGTTATTTTCTTTATTTTCTTTGCAAGTGCATCTATGAGGTTATGATATCATCATACTTATCATCATCCCCATCGTCACCATCATCACCATCATCATCATATGCCTGTCGTGCCGTTTATAATCACATAAGGATCATAGACCCCATTAAGTTGAGTCCGGTGCAATATGTTCTCTGTTAAGCCCATCTCATCAATGATTCTTAAAGGGAATGCATTGGGCATCTTTGACATCTGTCCATATTTTTTTTCTTTGTGTTCAAACTCCATCGCAAAGTTCTGGTTCTTCGCCCACTTCTGGACTTTTTGTCTTGTTTTATAGCTTGAGTTTTGCATGCACATTAATCAGTCCATCCATCCATCGATTTACGAAAAACAAAACAGAACAATCGACCACGTTCAACCTACTGAGAATTGTATCGACTATAATTGTGGTCTGGTTTCATTGTGTCAGCTATGTTAACTAAGAAATGTTAATTGTGCCAAAAATATTGGCTTGGACCTGTACTGTAGGACCCAGTGAGGGTTGTTCTGGAGACTCTGGTATGCAGTATACACGCTCAGATACGTGTGTCCGGCTCATTTATATGGAGACTGTTGATTCATTGCCTCTCACACAGGTGCACCCGACAGAAAAAAAATCCATAATTAGTCGACTTTTACGACATGCTTGTTAAGGGGCGTTGGACCTATTCATTGTTCCCCTCCTATGGGGTTCTTGATCCCACTCAGTCATTTGTTTTTAATTTCAGTAAATATTTTGTGGTTCCAAATCGTGGTTTATGATTTTTTTTTTTAATTTTCTGCATACGTTGACCAATGGCAGAACGCTAACATTTCTCGAAGCCGCCATTATTCGTTACCTGCGTCCTGAACTGTGTAAATAGCAAGACATTTTTCTGACATTGCGGTTGCCCTGGTAAAGCATGCAGTCGCTTTTGAGTGTGGTGAAATTTTCAAATCACTTATAAAGGATTCACTTTTTTGCTTTATTTATTTAATTGTTACTGTAGTATACCCCCTCATGAGATGCAGCGTTATTTGCCAGGCAATAAATTGTGCAATCTTTTGTTTGTGTCTTCTTTGTTCAAATTCACAAGGGGAAATATTTCTGGCTGCAGTGCAAATACGGAGTGGTAAAGAGGGAACGAAACAAATGACATACTTACCTGTCATGCCACGGTTGCTTAGGGTTAGGCTAGGGATTGGGTTAGGGTTAGGGTTTGCGTTAGGGTTAGGGTTTGGGTTAGGGTTAGGGTTAGGGTTTGGATTAGGGTAACACATGTAACGGCCGCTATATGTGAAAATTTTCTTGGTTTTGATTCATGACGTGTCCACTCCGTATTTGCACTGCAGCCAAGGGAGTGAAATCCGACTAAGCGACCGTCGCCTTCTAGCTAGCGACCGTAATTTAAATGTTAATTTGGAGCCAGGGGTCTCATGTGGCCTTATCTCCATCTGCTCCAGTGAACGCCCTAATCATTATAATTAATAACCCGGCACAGTAACTAGTTTAATTGAAGACAACTCGCTGTTTCAGTCCTCCAGCTATGTTTTCTTTCTCTGTCTCCCGCTTCTCCCTCAGCCTCTATTCTCCGATGAAATCAAAGTCAACGACCACTTCGTACAATCTCTTCGCACGTGCTGGTAACAATGTCGAATCAATTCATACAACACTGTTAGAGTGCCACCTCTTCGATATTACGGGTATCGATATTACGGGTATCGATATTACGGGTATCGATATTACGGGTGTATCAAAAAGAACCAATTACCACTTCTTTGTAGTAACACATATATTTTTTTTTAAACTAATAGACATATAAAGTAGACTTGCAATCGGGGACGCACACTGAAAGAGAAATACCATCATTATCATCATCATCATCATCATCATCATCATCATCATCATCATCATCATCATCATCATCATCATCATCATCATCATCATCATCATCATCATCATCATCATTCAGAGTCACTGAGTTAAAGTACTACTGTAAAGCATATTTGTGCGATATAATATTCCAGAGTCTCTCAGACTAACATTCAATTACAAAGCATTCTCCTGCTACAAAAGAAAAAGCTGTTTTAGAGCATTGCTATACACAGTGTCATCGAGAAATATTGTAGGGTTTTTGTTTCAGCGTCGTTCGGTTAACAAGTGTTGTTTTGAATGAGACTCCTGGGATCGTCGCCGGAGCTACGGTGTTCGTACGTTTTGCGACGCTCTCGGAAGGCGGCTAGCTGGTCTGCGGAGAAAAATTGAGCCATACTGGATAAAACGCAGTGAAATAAATTCGATCCTCCCGACTTTAACTGTAGTCTTTATTTACATGTGTGCGGTAATGGCTGTACACTCGCCATCGAGCCTGGAGATACTGAGTTCGAATCCACACCAAGTCCAATTTTACTTCAAAACTGACTTTAGTTTCCATGTCGACAAATGCTACAATTGGTGTGCGGTAATACCCTGGCATGTCGGCCTCTGTAGTGTTGAATGTTGAATGTTGAATGTTGAAAGTTGAATGTTGAATGTTGAATGTTGAATGTTGAATGTTGAAAGTTGAATTCCTCGTGTGGGTTCCGAAGCCTCTTTATGAGGGAAACAACAACAGACCTACTGCCTCCGCAACAAGCATATCGGACAAATAATTGGGGGCTTCCTTTGAAGTCAGGGTGCATCTGCCTGAGAGGCAAGGAACCAAAAGTCTCCATATAAAAGTCAGATCTGTAAAACGGATGTGCATGCAACACTCAGGCTCCTGAAGAAGACTAAAGTCCAGAGGTGGGTAAACATCAAGAAGTTTCCGCTAGAGTTTACAGCCGGTGAACATAAACAAGACAGTTGAATTAAGAATCGACTTCATACCACTCAGGACACTAACACGAACGTAGTGATGACCACTTGTACACACACACATACACGGGCGCGCTCGCACGCACGCACGCGCGCTCACGCACACACAGTGAGTCTAACATCATACGCTTAATGATCTGCATGCGTAAAAAGGGTCATTTGCAATGCCTACTTCTTTATTTATGTCTTAGATGCTGGAAAACATGTATCAGCGAAATAAGGAATCTGATTTGCTTCTCATCGATTTTCTCTTTTTGTCGGTGATCCGAACAAAGACATGGCGGGGCTCTGTTGTATTTGCTGGACCATCGGTTCTCAACCTGTGGGTCACCACCCTTTAGGGGTCAAACAGCCCTTTCACAGGGGCGCCTAAGACCACAGGAAAAACACATATTCACTGAAGCTATGAAAAAAGCAACGAAAATAATTTTATGGCTAGGGGGATCAATACAGCATAAAGAACTGTATTCAACGGTCGCCACAACATGGGAAACTGTGTTAAAGGGTCGCGGCATTAAGAAGTTTGAGAACCATTGTGCTAGACTGTGCTATGTCAGGAAGTGGACCAGGGGCGGCATATTAGATTATACGGTCTACCGTTAATGTCATCGTGTTGATTTCGTTCCGGACTAGGCCTGGGTCGTAATTTTCGTTTGATGGCACTGTCTAGGGATATAAGGGGTTTGGATTGATGGTGAAGCATGGCGACAGATAGACGGGGAGATAGTTTGATGGAGAGGAGACAGGCGTGGAGATAGTCTGATTGGGGGTAGGGGCATACGAGGTGATAGTCTAATGGTGAGAGAAAGGCGGCATGATAGTAGGAGGGTGTTGGAGATAGGTGAGGAGATAGACTGGCGGGAAAGTAGTTTGATGGAGAGGAGACAGGTGGGGTGATGGTCTAGTGGTGGGGGAGACAGGCGGGGTGATAGTCTAATGGTGGGAGAGACAAGCGGGGAGATAGTCTGGCAGGGTGACAGATTGACGGGGTGATAGTCTAGTGGTGAGGAAGACAGGCGGGGTTATAGTCTAGTGGTGAGGGAGACAGACGGGGTGATAGTCTGGCGGGGAGGCAGACAGACGGGGTGATGGTCTGGCGGGGAAACGAGTGGAAAGAGAAGAACTGCAAAGAAGCAGGTGACGAGATAAGCAGACAGCATAACAAGCAGATTTATGAGACAGACAATCGTATATATGGGAAGGGTATTAAAGATACAACACTAACAGACAGATAACTACTTTTTTTTTTTTTTAACCAAAGGGTAATGAATTTGGCACGCATGATGTTTGCCCTCCAAACCACTCACCTTACATATAAAGGTTAGTTGTTTATCCTTTACAGGACGTTGCAGAACAAACCCCATCAGCCCCTGACTGTTGTGTGGTTTCACTAGACAAATTTACGGCCAGTAGTTTGCCATTGCTTCTGGACGGTCTGCTGCCTGATACTACTGTCGAAACCAACGCAAACATATAACAGTCTCGTTTAACGTATGCATTTCAGGGTGATTATTTTAAAACAAACCACACAAAAAGCATTGGTTCAACGGGAGTTATTTATGGAGACACTATGAAATGAACAAAGGTGAAGAGAGGCAGACAGCAAAACAGGCAGGTGGTACTTCCCTCTTTTTCTTCACACTTTCTTCCCTCCCTTCCCCCTACACCCTTTCCGAAAGGAGGGTGAATAGAAGGGCTGAATGTTAAACGGGCCTGCGTACCCAATTCTTACCTCTTTGAAAATAAAGTTTGATGGCTCCTTCGTTCGTTTTCTCTGCGTCACCCCTCTCTCTCTCTCTCTCTCTCTCTCTCTCTCTCTCTCTCTCTCTCTCTCTATCTCTCTCTCTCTCTGTCCGTTTCTCTTTTCTTTCTCTGTAGCCTAAAATAGGTATCTGATAAAGTACTTGGAAGTAAAGACTGCTGGGAAAAAAAAAACATTACTATCGATTGATCTGTACAAATATTTTATTCACTGGCGGGAAAAAGAGTCATTTATTTATAATCTTTCTCTCTCTCTCTCTCTCTCTCTCTCTCTCTCTCTCTCTCTCTCTCTCTCTCTCTCTCTCTTTCTGTCTTTATGCGTGTGTATCACTCCTCTCTTTGTTATACTCCATCTCTTGAGTTGCCCGCTCTCATACTCATCCCCTCATTTTTTCGCGCTCTCGTCCTCCTTATCTCTCTCCCTCCTTCTCTCTCTCCCCGTTCTCTCTCTCCCCCTTCTCTCTCTCCCTCCTCCTCTCTCCCCCCTTCCTTCTCTCTCCCCTCCTTCTCTCCCTCCCTCCTTCTCTTTCTGCCTCATTCTCTCTCTATACCTTCTCTCTCTCTCTCTCTCTCTCTCTCTCTCTCTCTCTCTCTCTCTCTCTCTCTCTCTCTCATTATCTCTCCCTCTCAAACAAAACAAAAAATAAAAACCTTCTGTGACTACCTGTAAAACACAGTTCTATGCAATATCTGGAAAATCTAATTTTATTCCCAGGCCATTTAATGTAGCGAAATTGCTGCCCAGCGGTTCCATAGAAGTGCGTCCGTGGGTGGGTTTCTGTTGTCGCGATTGTGTTTATTGTTCACTGACGGGGGATTTCACTATTTAATAACACAAACACAGTTTGTTTTTGTCGTTAAACCAAACGATAACAGTAAACATCGTATGTAAACAAACCTTGAACTTTGATGACCTATTTACCGCTGAATGTACACAATTTATTGTTCATTAGTAAAGTAAAGGACCCTTTTCCTCGCCAGTAAGGCTAGACTAGCTCTTGGTGGTTGATGTGGTCAGCATCAAACTGGCCGCATTTACTTCCTAGGACTTAACCTGATACCCATTTAAGGCTGGGCCGACCTAGAAGTCAAGGTCATTTTTGAAAATAAAAACAATGCATGCTTCATTTGGATCTAAACCAATTCTTCCTGTCCGCTGGCGAGCGTCTAGTTGCTACATCACGTCTAGTTGCTACATCCCGTCTAGTTGCTACACCCCCGTCTAGTTGCTTCATCACATCTAGTTGCTACACCCCCGTCTAGTTGCTACATCACATCTAGTTGCTACACCCCCGTCTAGTTGCTTCATTACATCTAGTTGCTACACCCCTGTCTAGTTGCTACATCACATCTAGTTGCTACACCCCCGTCTAGTTGCTACATCACATCTAGTTGCTACACCCCCGTCTAGTTGCTGCACCGCGTCTAGTTGTTACACCCGCGTCTAGTTGCTACACCACGTCTAGTTGCTACACCACGTCTAGCTGCTACACCACGTCTAGCTGCTACACCACGTCTAGCTGCTACACCACGTCTAGCTGCTACACCACGTCTAGCTGCTACACCACGTCTAGCTGCTACACCACGTCTAGCTGCTACACCACGTCTAGTTGCTACACCACGTCTAGCTGCTACACCACGTCTAGCTGCTACACCACGACTAGCTGCTACACCACGTCTAGCTGCTATACCACGTCTAGTTGCTACACCCCGTCTTGCTGCTACACCACGTCTAGTTGCTACACCCAGTTAGCTCCTTTATAATTCATTACTCATCATTTATTTACAATAAAATCAATAAAGGAATCTTATTTAGATAAATGATTACCGGATATATAATGTTTCACTCATGTATTTGTAGACCAGTCTGAAATTTACGGGTAATGTATTTACTTTTTAAGAATATTGAAAATGAATTTACCATGTACCGTAAATAATTTCTTTCCTAGCAGTATTTAAAAAAAAAAACCTGTAAGTGAGCTTACTGCCAACCGTAGAGACACACCTTTATCACTCCAGGCTCCAATATTCCTGGAATAACTTGTATCATAACTTCAGGCAATAAAGAGGTTTATCTTCGCTCGTTACTTGCTTCTAAAAATATCAGACAACTGGCACAATCCGATATAATTGTCATTAGGATGGTTTCGACGCTAAAGCTTACTTCTGTGAATTTTCTTTTTTGTTTTATTTCATGTGAACTAAGCCGGTGCATTTTTAAAAAAAAAATTACAATGAAAAGGCAAGTTCAGTTTCAGTTGGACAGCCCCAGTGTTGCTGATATATAATATATTGTTCCTGTTACTGCTATTTGTCTTTTTCTTACTGGTTCTCTTTTTCATTATTTTCTGCCTCCCTCCTTCCTGTGATCCTTCTTTCAGTCCCTTCCTTTAGTCCCAATTTAACTCCTTGAAGCACTTCCTTTCTTGCTTCAGTCCATCTTTTCTTCAATCCCTTCCTTCAATAGGCACCTTCCTTCGTTTAATCCATACCTGCCGTCCTTTCTTCTACAATATAAAGAAAAAGTGGGCTATCCTCCGAACTTCGGGCACTAAAGATGGCGGCCGCAAAATATCCTTTCGAGCCATAGTCACGTGTCAGTTGCGCACTTCCGGCGACTTAATCTGCGGTTCTCTGGCGGTTTTCCGGCGACTACCGCCACCGCCTGGATTGGGGCTAAACTAGAGGGCAAGGACTCACGAGCAGCAGCTTCCGCATCTCCTAAAGCTTTGCTCGTGAGTCCTAGCCATCTAGTTTAGCCCCAATCCACGCCGCGTGTGCGGCGTGGGCAACTCCTGGCGGTGGCGGTAGTCGCCGGAGAACCGAAAATTAAGTCACGTGACTGTGGCTCGAAAGGATATTTTTGCGGCCGCCATCTTTAGTGCCCGAAGTTCGGAGGATAGCCCAAAAGTGTGTGTGTGTATAAGTATATATATATATATATATATATATATATATATATATATATATATATATATATATATATATATATATATATATATATATATATATATAATATATTATATATATATATATATATATATATATATATATATATATATATATGTATGTGTGTTTTGTGTGTGTGTGTGTGTGTGTGTGGCAACGCAAAGCGTTAAGTGAAGCCTGTAGTTTAGAAGTGAGGATAATGGTCTCCGGAAACCGCAAGGGCAGGTCATGAGTTCGAGTCCTAAGAGCAGCCGGACTTTTATTTCAAAAATGACCATGACTCCCAGGTCGACCCAGTCTTGAGTGGGTACCAAGTAGAGTCCCCGGAAGTAAAGGCAGCCGGCGTGATGCTGACCAGATCACCCACGAAGTCTATAAAATTTAAAATTTATAGAATACAGGTTTCAAAGCCATGAATTATGACCCCCAAGTGAGTTCACGAATGGTTTTTCTGCTGGTTCGGCAGACAATGAGGAAAAATCTTTAGATTGGAAAACAACTCACGTCATTGCGTTCTGCACGGAGATTTGCTCGCGGAATGCGGGTAACTCGGCTTATGAATGGTCGATTCCTAGTGATACATACTCAATCAGCGCTAAGCCTTGTTTCTTGCGGACGGCAACAGTTTTTCTTTGATGCCAACGAAGTCTGCAAATATAATCGTATCTCCCATCAACCACAAATACATAAGCTTGTTAGGAGTTTAGTTTCAAATTCTCGTATTTAATATGTCGTTACTGAACTTTTTATTACTATTATTTTATTTAAATTTCTTTTTCTACTTCTTCAGGTTCACCGGCTGTGAACTCCAGGGGAAAGTTCTCGTTCGTCATCCACGTCTGAACTTTAGACTGGTTCTAGAACCTGAGTGTTGCGTGCGCATTTGTTTTACAGATCTGACTTATTTGTATGCAGTTTGTTTGTTCTTGCACTCCGACTTCATAGGAAGCTCCCAGTTAGTCCCGCCAGACATGGCATAATCGGCTGACATTCTTCTTCTTCTTCTTCTTCTTCTTCTTCTTCTTCTTCTTCTTCTTCTTCTTGTTTTTCTTCTTCTTCTTCTTCTTCTTCTTCTTCCTCTTATTATTCTTCTTCTTCTTCTTCTTCTTCTTCTTCTTCTTCTTCTTCTTCTTCTTCTTCTTCTTCTTCTTCTTCTTCTTCTTCTTCTTCTTCTTCTTCTGTTTCTTCTTCTTCTTCTTCTTCTTCTTCTTCTTCTTCTTCTTCTTCTTCTTCTTCTTCTTCTTCTTTCTTCTTCTTCTTCTTCTTCTTCTTCTTCTTCTTCTTCTTCTTCTTCTTCTTCTTCTTCTTCTTCTTCTTCTTCTTCTTCTTCTTCTTCTTCTTCTTCTTCTTCTTCTTCTTCTTCTTCTTCTTCTTCTTCTTCTTCTTCTTCTTCTTCTTTCTTCTTCTTCTTCTTCTTCTTCTTCTTTCTTCTTCTTCTTCTTCTTCTTCTTCTTCTTCTTCTTCTTCTTCTTTCTTCTTCTTCTTCTTCTTCTTCTTCTTTCTTCTTCTTCTCTTCTTCTTCTTCTTCTTCTTCTTCTTCTTCTTCTTCTTCTTCTTCTTCTTCTTCTTCTTCTTCTTCTTCTTCTTCTTCTTCTTCTTCTTCTTCTCTTCTTCTTCTTCTTTCTTCTTCTTCTTCTTCTTCTTCTTCTTCTTCTTCTTCTTCTTCTTCTTCTTCTTCTTCTTCTTCTTCTTCTTCTTCTTCTTCTTCTTCTTCTTCTTCTTCTTCTTCTTCTTCTTCTCTTCTTCTTCTTCTTCTTCTTCTTCTTCTTCTTCTTCTTCTTCTTCTTCTCCTCCTCCTCCTCCTCCTCCTCCTCCTCCTCCTCCTCCTCCTCCTCCTCCTCCTCCTCCTCCTCCTCCTCCTCCTCCTCCTCCTCCTCCTCCTCCTCCTCCTCCTCCTCCTTCTTCTTCTTCTTCTTCTTCTTCACCTCGAACTCTTTCCCCTCTCTTCATCCTACTTCACCCCCTCCTCCTTCTTCTTGTTCATCTTCATTCTCTACTTACTTCTTCATTTGATGCTGCAGCTGCCGTTGCTGCTAATACTTCTGCCCCTGCCTGTCATTTCCACCTGTCACCCAATTCTTCGTAGACGCTAATATGTGTGGAATATCGGGGCTGGTCAAAGTATACAGAGAACAATACAATATAATGGGAAATTGTGTGCTACAGTCCAGTATACTAAATATATAGAATAATTATTCTAAGATGGAAAGAATTACTCCATGTAGAACACTGCAACCTTGGAAATGTTATGGAATCATTTAGTGCAGTGAAAACTGATCAGGATCTTGGGCTTTTAACTACAAGTACTAAAGGGTCAGAATATTGAAAATGACGATGGTTACAGGTCAGTGCTAGACCTGAGTTTCGGCAGCTGAGTATCCTTGACTTAAGCATTACATTATGCCGGGGAAATAACATTGAACATTTCATAGTAATAATTGCGCTCAGAACTGATATGCTTATTTTGTGTCCTCTGGTGTCCATTTCTGTCACTTTTTTTTTCTATAGTCCCTACATTACATCTTTTTAATGCTTAAAAACGTCGTCATCCCCCTTGTGAGATGCAATTTTTAGTTATTTTGAAGCCCCCACCCTGTCTTTTTCTGGGGGCCCTAAACATAGCTGCGCCCTAAATATGGCCTAACGCCTGAGCGGGGTTTCCGGGACCTCTCCACGGGCGATCCTAATCCGCATGGTTGCACTTTGTGTCACCGGGTGTTTATCGCTTGTGTGATATTTTGGTGGGTAACACTTACCGACCTACCTACACCTTTTTATGTATTTTTTGATCGGTTTAGAGAGAAAGATTGCAGCATCACACGCAGCACATGGTGTCAACGATACGTAATGAAATTGATAGAAATATATCGCTGGGGTGTCTATATATTTATCACTAGAGTAATCGCCCTTCAACGGAAAGCGGATTTGCCAACATTAGATGCAGTGGCTTTTTTAGCAGACGAAGGAACGAATTTCATTTTTCACGAGATCATAAACTGAGCATGCAGACTCGTCCTGCATTGGATTCTTCAAAATAGACTTCTTTTATTTTGCAGGTGCTTTTGATCTATAAAGCATCTTATGTTCGTATTATAATATACATATTGTGAGTATCGCCCCTTCTTTTTATAACATACATGGATACTATATGTAAGAAAACGAATGAACTTTAATAATGAAGAAGATATTACAGAATTACTACTATTCGCCAAAGACCAGGTACACCCAGCAAAAAGTACGGAATGCCTACAGAACCACCTAAATCAAATTAGTAACAAAGGGAAGTAATATAAATGAGAATAAACACTACGAAGATAGAAACAATGGTGATAAAAAGACAGAAAGACAATTTAGACATACAATTTAAAACACCTTAAGACAAACAGAGGAATTCAAGTATTTGAGAGCAGTTTTCACATTCGATGGAAAACTGGACACAAAAATTAGCTTGAGATGTGCCAAAGCTAATCAAGTTATGGGGCAACTATCTTCCTTGGTGAAACACAAGCAGGTAACCCGGAGTACTAAAGTAAATCTTATCAGAACATTTTTTGGCCAACACTATGTTATCAGTGCCAAACGTGGACACTTACATAATCTAATTAACGTATAATTGTGACAACAGAGATGAAATGCATTAGAAGAGCTGCAGACGTTTCAATGAAAGACAGAATACGAAATCACGATATCAAACGAATGCTAGGAATAAAGAATAAAGCCAGTCTTACAGGTCATCAAAAAACAATAAATGAAGTGGTTTGGACACCTGACAAGAATGCCCTGATGTTGTCTACCACAGCGAGCCACACTAAAACGTTACAACGGGTATAGAGCGAGTGGAAGACCTCGGAAATCATGGACTGATGGCATTATGAACAGCCTTACAGAAATGAACATCAGTCTTAGGACTCTTAACAGAGCTCATCAGTACACATTACCTATTCCCCCGACACTTCGCTGAAGTACAAGTTGGGGAAAAAGAAAAAGAAAAAGAAGACTAACAAGAAAATACACTAATGCGTGAATGGTAAATTCACATATTCAGATTTGGGTATTTAATTTATACCTTACCCCTGACGTCAAGATAACGTCACGGGAGACATTCCCAATAAATTCTAGGGTGTTCAGGTAGTATTTTCTCGCGATTTTTCTACAGCCAAGTTTAGGTATGGGTTAGGGTTAGAGTTAGGGTTAGGGTTAGGGTTAGAAGACACTCGATGAACACTCAAAAACACCACCACACAACAGGACACTTGCACCCCTTGAAATAATGGACTGTCAGGTCAGCTTTGGATTTCCCACGGGAATTTCGTGTTTGGGGTACGTTATAAATTAAGAACCCAGATTTGTTTATATACCACACACGCATTCAAGCATACACGCGTACCCATATACATCATATTATGTACAGTAGTACCTCATTTGACGCACTTAATGCTTTTTTATTCTTAGACGTATACCAAGCCTTACGTATACATAGGGGGCTGTGTGGTCGCGAGGCATAGTGTCCGCCTCGAGTGCTAGAGGTTCCGGGATTGTTTCACGTGGACTTGGACTTCTATTATTTCCACTGGTCTCTGGGTAGTGAGATTGGACGCCCGTTTGCGTTGTTGCGCACGTTAAAAAAATCCCTTGGCAGTTTGAAATTGAAAAGAGTAGCCTAATGGCGCTGCCCTGGCAAAATTTCGAGTTAAAAATCTACCTAAATTATTTCAGGATCCCCGCCGGTGCTACAGAGTCTTTGCACTGTGCTGAGCTTTTTCGGACTCGGACTTGATTTGGATAAAGAATGGGGCACTTATGGGTACTTAACTACCCGTGTGCTATAATGTTGATCCGTTGTTCAAACTTCAAACTTCAAACTACGTATACAAGTTTATTTTCTCCTAAGAGGTAAAGGGAAATGATGAGTCCGTTCCCAAGGAAAAGGTATATTGCTTTTGGCGTATTATAGATTTAGGGGGTTGCATATAGTAGTTTTGTAAAAAAGATTTTTGTCGGTATCTGTGGCTTAGGCGTTACGAACGCGCTTCGTAATGCCGGGGTGCCGAGTTCTATCCCAGATGCGGACCTTGGGTCTTGTGTTGGTTTCGACAGTGGTATCGAGAAGCCGACCGTCCAGGAAGCAATGGCGAACTACTAACAAATGATGGGGTTTGTTCTGCAACGTCCTGTAAAGTATACGCAACTAACTCTTTTTGAATATATAAAGTAGTTTGTGTACTGCCTAATAATATAAATGCAATTAGATAATAAAATAAAAATGTAACCTCATTTTACTTTCCTGAGAAAAGTCGAGTGCGTATTAGGATAGAGCTGGAAAAAAAAAAGGTTGACTTTTATAAAAAATCTGCCGGAAGAACTTTGCTTGCCTCTTCATCTCAGCATAGTTCGGAAATATGAGACTGTCTGGTCATTCCAGACTATGCTATTGCAGCTTGTTTGGGTTTTATTGTGGTGACACATTTTTCAAAGTCATTGACATTTATCTGTGACGTTCTCTTGAGAGAGGTACTGAAAGATAGCGCGCGGTATCATGGCTAATAGTGGCTCATACAAGTTCGTGTTCCAAGTTAAGGTCGTACACCAAGTAGAAGTTTTCGGGTCTAAAAAGGACGTATACCGGTGTCATAGGAAGTATTTATCGCCAGCTTAAATTTCTCCTCCTCCTCTTCCTGCGTCGCCTTTTCCTCTTCTCCAACTGCTTCCGCTATTCCAGTTGCCACTTCTTCTTCTCCCCCCCCCCTTTCCACTTCTTCTTCTATTTCTTCTTCTTCTTCTTCTTCTTCTTCTTCTTCTTCTTCTTCTTCTTCTTCTTCTTCTTCTTCTTCTTCTTCTTCTTCTTCTTCTTCTGCTTCTGCTTCTTCTTCTTCTTCTGCTTCTTCTTCTTCTTCTTCTTCTTCTTCTTCTTCTTCTTCTTCTTCTTCTTCTTCTTCTTCTTCTTCTTCTTCTCTTCTTCTTCTTCTTCTTCTTCTTCTTCTTCTTCTTCTTCTTCTTCTTCTTCTTCTTCTTCTTCTTCTTCTTCTTCTTCTTCTTCTTCTTCTTCTGCCTCTTCTTCTTCTTCCTCTTCTTCTTCTTCTTCTTTTACTTTTACTTCCTTTTCTTCTTTCTCTTCTTCTTATTCATTTATTTGTCCTTGAAAAGGTGGTTGACCTTTTCTGTTGTAGTTTACAACTAGGTTGTGATATCTACGCCTTTCGTCCCAAAACAGCAGATTTCAACAAACCTTAAAAGGCTACTTTTACGTAATGTTTGGCAGTGACACTGAGTGTCTCATCTTTTCTTTAAAAAAGTTGAATCCCCGGAACCCGCACGGACAATATCTGGGATCTGTGATGTCTGAGATAAGACATCATGTTTGGTTAACAACTTAGCTATAACATTTCTTTACTCTCGATAAACATTATATCTAAAAAACAGTTTAATGCGAAATGTAGTTTAGATATTTGCTAGATTATATGTGTTTAACAGTTTAATGTAAACAGTCATTAGTTGACATATATCTGAGATCATCACATGCAATATGTGGGTAACAGTCTAATGTAAAATGACTTTAGTTTAGATGTGTCCGATATTAAAACATATTGTATGTGATTTTCAGTTTCATGTAAAATGTCTCTAGTGTAGATTTATTCTACATTAAAACATATTGTGTGTGCGATTAACAGTTTGATGCGAAATTTTTCTGGTTTAAAAAAAAATCACAGGTTATAACATATTATTTGTGAATAACATTTTAATGTAAAATATATTTAGCTAACATATATCTGAGATCCTAACATAATATATATATATAGAGAGTAACTGTGAAATGTCTTTCGTGTAGATATATCCTAGATTATAACATACTGTATGTGGTCATGGTCAACAGCTTAACCGTGATATTTCAGTTTACCTTTGCGATATCATCACATGTTGTACGTGGTTGATTAACAGCTGAGCTATAAAATATATTTAGGTATATCTAAGATTATTATACATTAGGTCTGGTTAACATTAAATTGACTAACAAAAAATAAGCCGTAGAAGGAAGGTGTTTATTGGACATGTCCTGAGAAGGAATGGACTCGAAAACATTACAACTACCATGATTGATTCCGAAAAAAAAAAAAAAGCAATGGGAAGGCTGAATGATAAATACCAGGATGACTTGTCATACAGATAGGGGGGCCAGACAAGAACACTGATCTGATTCTTGATTCTGAAGATCATGTGAGATGGCAATCCTGACCGTCTACGCGTATCAATAGGGCGCATGATGATGATGATGACTAACAGCTAAACTATGAAACGTCTTTAAGAGAGACCCAACCTGAAAACGCCCTGTCCATTGTCTATTTTCCAAGGAATTCTGTGTTGTCTGTCAGTAATTACACTGAATTACATCTTTACTATTGTTGTTTTGCAGTGTCCCTCATCTGTTGGTGGCACTCCTATAAGGGTTTCGGTGAAAGATGGTCTTCACTTTTGCCCGAGTTTCTCTGTTTTAAGTCTGTCTGGAAATGTATTTGGGTCTGGTCCTTGTTTGCAAATAACTAGCGGCTGCACGCTGAACTGTGGTACCATTGTCTGTGGGTGGACCTGCAGTTTGAGGCACTGGGCTGCATAACAGGTAGAGAGTGAGTGGGTGTTTTTTGAAAGCCATTAATTGTTGAGAGAAAGTGGGTGT
>CAJHNH020008135.1:380403-463786 GCA_905116865.2 Candidula unifasciata | reverse complement strand
ACTTTAGGGAATACAAAGAATAAAGCACAAATCGGTTTTTAAACTGTGTTAATGAAATTCAGGACAGATAACACCTCACAGAAAGACGTCAAGGAATTCAGAATGTTGCAAGAAACCTACCACCACATGCTCGCTTTAAAGCTCCAGAAGTCCGAATTAAGTCTAGGATTGGACGTCATTTGCTGGACTTGTAGCTGAAAAGGATTGTGCCTTTATAATTAATTGCGTCGTCCTTGGCTTGGGCGATGCGAGTGCGACTCGTAATTTCAATGTATCGCGATCGAAACCCACTGCTGGCTGCGTGAAATGTTATCATGGTATGGGCCGTCGCAGGTCAACCCAGCCTAAAATGGGTACCAGGATGTATGTTCTATGGTCTGAAAATATGGGTGCTCTTCGGATATTCCCGATGCGCCTAAGGCGTGAAAAGAGATCTTTATTTTTTTTTTTTTCTTTTCTTCACTCTACTTCATAATTATTTACCACACACTGAATAAACAGTTGCTAAAACTGGCTGAGACCATTTCAATCAAACGTAACTCTCTTAATGTATGTAAACAAAAAGAGTATGTGAAAATGCTGAGACACAGTGTGTTCGTCTAACATTTTAATGCTGTAAGATGTTGAGAAAAGTATATCATCAGTGAGACACCAACAATGAGAATAAAAAGAATCTTAGTTTAAGTGACAACTTATTATGTAGGATACGGTAAGTTCAGGTAAGATCTCTCTGTGACTGAAAGTTATAAGTTGAGGTTTAGTTTTAGACGACGGATCAACATCAGGGCACGCAGGTGTTAATACATAAGTGCTCCGTTCTCTTTCTAACTCAAGCCTGAGTCTGAAAAATCTAAGCGCAGTGCACTAACTCCGTAGCACCGGCGAGAATCCTTAAATACTTTATTTGCCTGGGCAGAGCCGTTAGGTTACTCTTTTTAAATTTCCAAATGCCAAGGGATATTTAACGTGCGCAACAATACACACGGGCGACGGTTTTACTAACCAGAGACAAAGGAAAATTACTAGAAGTTCAAGTTAAAAAATCATAGCGTTCTGCGGGGTTTAAACCTGGTACCTCAGGCACTAGAGGTGGTTGCCATACCTCGAGACTACGTAGGACCCCCCCCCCCGGTCCCCCCCCCCCCCGCCACCCTACCCTATGTAATATAATAAAGCACCAACAGCACGTGAGCAACAATGATAGAAATAAGTCAACCCAAAGTCAACTTAGGAAATAAGTTCATGTAATTAAACAATTACATAAACCAACGTATGCTATACGGTAACATATTAAAATATGTATTGATATCAATGTAGTCAACTGACCGATATTATAAAAGCACATACACAAATGACAAAATACAATGTATCTTTAAAAACAAAGACAAGCATATAAACAAAACAATCTTTCTTCCGTTGTGAATGTAAAAAATAAGGATACAAACAACATATTGCACAATTTATCAGCTGGCATATTTCACAGTATTTATAGTTATAGCGTATTTTTAGCTATGTTTCCTACTTTGATATGCCTCTCTTTCACTGCATGTATTTCGTTTCTTTGCATGTGTTTGTCTTTTGCAGGCAAAAGTGGATTCTCTCTTCCGCTTCTTTGTCAAAGTAAAGGTATCGGTAAGAGGATCGACTTCATTGCATCGGGTTTTATCCTATACGACTCAGTCTCTCTCCGCAGAACAGCTAGCTGCCTGGCGAGAGCGTCGTACTGAGCATAACCTCCGTAGCTCCGGCAACGATCTCCAGGGTTCTTCGTAAAACTTGCACTTTTGAACTCAAAACCGCGCCTTCGTGAAACGAACCCACTACTTTCAGGGCGGGAGGCAAACGACTTGACCACTTCGCCACAGAGACTCCCTTGTGCTTCTGTGTATGTTGATTTAAGCTGTATGTGTGCACACTTGATGAGACACTGAAATATTAACATCATCATCAAAATCAACCACTCCTATCGTTAAGGGCTATGGGGAGGAATAATTTGCGATCCAGTGCCCACTGGCTGGCAAAGTCTATTGACATGCCGTGAAGGCGTAATGTGTCTTTGATTTTGTCGATCCGTGTGTTTCGCGGTTGTCCTCTTGCTTTTGTAGCTGATCTTCTGAGAAGTAGTGCCTGTGATGGTATTTGGTCTTGCTCATTAGAATGTAGCAGGACATTAGGCTATGGACAGACATGATTATCAACACCACAATGTATGGGAGATCATCTGTCAGGACTGATCTTAAGTTCGCGATATAGAAGGTTGTGGATGCACATGACTACCGACGCCAGGGGCATGAACTATGGAAAATCATCTGTGCCAGAATTGACTGAAACAAGGCAGAGGGTTATAAAAAGACATGACTACCAATGCTATACGGCATGGACTAAAGAAGATCCTCTGTGTCAGAAATTACATGAAACAGTAGGTTATGGATAGACATGACTGCCAGTGTACAATGCATAGGGAAGATCATCTATGTCAGAACTGACTGAAAGTACACGAGACAGACGGTTGTGGATACACATAATTATGAACGCCATAATTACGGAAGATCATCTGTATCAGAAATAATTGAAATTGATAAACACGAGTACCAAACGCAACCATGTATGAGAGACCATCTATATCATCGCTGATTGAAAGTACACTGGACTATGGAAGATCAGTTATGTCAGCATTAAGTGAAAATACACAAGAAAAAAAATTGTGGATAAACCAGCGGCAGGTGGAATGGACTACAAGTAGAAATAGAATGCGATTACAGGAGCCGCTGTAGAGTTGTGGCTAGACTCTCGTCTGCAGACCCAAAGGTCTTGGCCACGAATCTGTTTCTAATAGAATTTTTCCAGACTGACCTCGGCTGCCACTGAAATGGTTGTGGCATATTGAAAGAATGTTAGATGACAGAGAAGTGAAAACTGTATACACAAGGCAGATGAATGGTTGTAGACCCGAGGCAGACCAAGAATACGATAGAAAGATAATGTCCAGAGAGACCTGCAAACACTTTGTGTCACCAACTGGAAAGAGAAGACCAACCAGAGAGATGAATGGTTGTAGACCCGAGGCAGACCAGAAAGACAATGCCCAGAGAGACCTGCAAACACTTGGTGTCACCAACTGGAAAAAGAAGGCCTACCAGAGAGATGAATGGAGGCTGGTGATATCTGCAGCAATGAACCTCAAGGACTCGGAATGCTGAAGAAGAAGACTTTTACACCCAGGTCAACCCAGGCCTCAAAAAATAACCAGGTAATTTATTAGGAAGTAAAGACAGCTGGTAAAATAGACAGAGAGATCGAAGCAAGAATCCAACAAGCCAACAATGTCGCATACCAGCTTGCCCCAATTTTAAAACACCCTGCCGTCCCAACTGAGATAAAAAGACAAATTATAAATACAATCTTTATACCGACATTAGGTTATCAATGTCAGACTTGGACATTACCAAAAGAACATGAGAGAAGACTAACCACTTGTGAAATGAGATGTTTGAGAATGGCTGCGAATAAAACCAGAAGAGATCGAGTGAGAAACGATGTGATTACAAGAACTATTGGAACCATACCCATCGTTAAATTTATTGAGAAGCAAAGAATGAAATGGTTTGGTCACCTAATGAGAATGGAACCAACGATGCCAGCATCAAGAGCATACAACATGAAAATCGAAACAACAAGAGGCAGGGGAAGACCAAGAAGAAGATGGATTGAAGGAGTCACGGACAACTTGAGACTTCATAACATCACGGCATATGAAGCGACTGAGCGCGCCCTGGCTCGGTTGCCGATCATCTGATAGACTGCGACGCCTAGCGGCACAAGCAGATTTTGACAAAAGAAGAAGAAAGACAGCTGGTATGAGGTTAATCACAACAGTCACATGATGTTGACTGGTAAACAAAAATATGATCCGAACATCATTTGGCCATGTGTCGCTGTTACAACAAGAGTCCTTGAATTTACTTTCATATGAATATCAGAAATATACACTTTGCCAGGTTGTAAATTTTTTTTTTTAGTCGTCTTCGCGTTCTCTTGTAAACACCCAGCGGAAAGTTCTGGGTGTTCGTTCCCATCTAAATCTTAATCGTGATCCGGAATTTGAGTGCTGCGTTCATATCCGTTTTACAGATCAATCTTTTTAATGCAGAATGTTGGTTCCTTGTCACTTTGGCAGGTGCACTTCGACTTCAAAGAAACAACCATAATTAGATTACTTTTACGATATGCCTGGTAAGAGGGCAGCGGGCATATCCCCCCCCCCCGGCCCCCACTTTTACATTGGGGCCCCATAACACACAGGAGAAATTTTGTGAATAATTCCTATTTATTGTTCAATCAAGAAAGCAGCCGTGGTGCAGCGGCTAGACCTTTGCCTGCGAATCCGAATGTGCTAGGTTCACTTTCTGACTAAGCTGGACTTTATTTTTTCTTGAAATGACCTTGGCTCCCTGGTCGACCCGGCCCTAAAAGAGGTACCAGGTAACTTCCTGGGAAGGGAAGGCGGTCGGCATGATGTTGACCACATCCCCAACCGAGTGCCGATTAGTCTATAAAATATAGGTCTAGCCCTATATGCCCAATTCGCCTGAAGACACGAAACTGGGTCCTTTACTTACTTTACTATTTTAGATCCAGGAAGCCACAGTGGGGGCTAGATGTTGGCCTGACCACCCGAATGTCTCGGGTTTAATTCCAAACCAGGCGGCTTTGGAAAATAAACATTTTTTCCAGGTCGTCGAAACCTTTTGTCGGTAGCTAGAAATGTTATGGGCAGTATTTGCAGCTTATGATTTCAGCATCGAGGAAAACAGGCTCATAAACAGCATTCAGTCCGAAACGCTAAAGTATGTTGGCCTTGTTAAAGGTAATGTTGGCATGGAGAGAATGATGGTGGAGGGTAGAGTTTCCGGAAAATGAGCAGAGACAGACCTTCTCGAAGGTCTTAATTCAATTTACAGTTAAGTGATTAGTGATTAGAAAGGATTATCGTCACAGCACTCCGGACAGATCCATAGGTGTACCCGATCTCCTCCTCAAAGGCTCCACAGGTGTAAAACGACTGATGACGCCTGTTCTGTGTTGGCTAATGAAACGTCTTGTCCCCTTAGTGAAATGTTCATTTCTTGCAGCTCCAGGCTGCACTCCCATGTCCATCAGTCTAGACAGGAATAGGGAGTCATGTCCTTTGGCGTGCTTCTCGGTACGGTAAGTGCAGCACATGGCATTGATAACATCACCTCTGTGTATTACTGTACCAGCCAGAGCAACCACAGTCAGCAAGATAGTCTGCACGCTCGTTTCCTTGTACACCCACATAACCTGCACAAAGATGAAGGTTAGGGCAGATATCCGTGAAGTGCCTAGTGTTGCAATCTATTCTTGTCTGATAAATCCAGCTCATTGTAATGTTCTACGTGCTTAAAATTGGTTTACAGCGTGTTGAATATTGAATGTTGAATTAAGAATCGACATCAGGGCACTCGGGACACTCCCATTAGTGCTCAGTCCTCATCTTCAGCGAAGAGTTCTAATTCCGATGGCACCAGTAACCTTATGCTTTTAAATCCATCTTATCCTTCCCCTGAGTGTTGAGCATTTATAGCATTATATAATGTACTGTATATTTTTCAAGTCTTTTTTCAGTACTATTAGATATCCACTTCTGGAATGATCATGCATGAGACAAACAACACAGAAACAACATCACACGCCATAATACCGTATCATATAAAACAAGCATTTTATGAAAGGATATATACACTAGATTGCAGCAATAAAAAACAAAAATGGGATGACTAGTGGTTTCGTAAATAAGAATATTGCACATAGACTAATAGCAGGAAACATCAAACAGTTATGTTACAACTTGTCAGCTGGTAATAAGGAATCCGTCTTCTTCTTCCTTTTCCTTCTCTTCTACAATTGCGTTTTTGAAACAAAACAAAAGGGTTGGCATGATGTGTTGCGTTTTTTAGCTTGGCTAAAGATCTGTGTCTTTCTACGCAGCACATCCTTCTTCTTCTTCTTCTTCTTCTTCTTTTGCTTCTTCTTCTTCTTCTTCTTCTTCTTGCTTCTTCTTTTTCTTGTTCTTCTTCTTCTTGTTTCTTATTCTTCTTCTTCTTCTTCTTCTTCTTCTTCTTCTTCTTCTTCTTCTTCTTCTTCTTCTGCTTCTTCTTCTTCTTCTTTTGCTTCTTCTTCTGCTTCTTCTTTTTTCTTCTTCTTCTTCTTCTTCTTCTTCTTCTTCTTCTTCTTCTTCTTCTTCTTCTTCTTCTTCTTCTTCTTCTTCTTCTTCTTCTTCTTCTTCTTCTTCTTATTCTTCTTCTTCTTCTTCTTCTTCTTCTTTTCTTCTTCTTCTTCTTCTTCTTCTTCTTCTTCTTCTTCTTCTTCTTCTTCTTCTTCTTCTGCTTCTTCTTTTTCTTCTTCTTCTTCTTCTTTTTCTTCTTCTTCTTTTTCTTCTTCTTCTTCTTCTTCTTCTTTTTCTTCTTCTTCTTCTTCTTCTTTTTCTTCTTCTTCTTCTTCTTCTTCTTCTTTTTCTTCTTCTTCTTCTTCTTCTTCTTCTTTATCTTCTTCTTTTTCTTCTTCTTCTTCTCTTCCACGTTGTGCCTCATGGAAGTGTCGGGAGGGGGAGGGGGGATGTAACGTTCGTTGATGAGCTCTGTCTAGAGCACTATTTAGACCGATGTTCATTTCTGTAAAGCTGTTCTTAATGCCATCACTTCATATTTTTCAAGGTCTTCCGCTCTCTCTATACGAGTTGTATCGTTTAAGTGTGGCTCGCTGTGGCAGACAGTACCAGGCCATTCTTGTTAATAAAAGTCCAAACCACTTATTTTTCTTTAATGACCTGTAAGACTGGCTTTATTCCTAGCATTCGTCTGATTCCGTGATTTCGTATTCTGTCTTCCCTTGAAACTTCTGCAGCTCTTCTAAGGTATTTCATCTCTGTTGTCACAATTTTACCTTCATCGGAAGATGTAAGTGTCCTTGTTTGGCACTGATAGCATAGTGTTGCCAAAAAAAAATAGTTCTAATAAGATCTGCTTATCCGATTTCAGCAAATGCCTAATTGTTCGCCTCTTAGAACATGTTTAGTCAGGAGCAGTGGTTTTGTTCCTTTTCTCAGTAGGGCCCAAAATCACAAATAGGAAATGTTCTATATATCCAACATCATCTCGTCACGAAACAGATATCTAAGCTTCGATTTCGGACGGATTTAAACGGACGACGAAACTGGATGACCAGAATCTGCAAACACTTGGTATAACCAAAAAGAAAGAATACTGAAGAAGAATGTCAACCAGAGAGATGAATGGATGCGGGTGATATCTGTAGCAATGAACCTCGAGGACTCGGAATACTGAAGAAGACCAACATGAGAGATTATTGTAGGCGGGTGATATCTGTAGCAATGAACCTCAAGGACTCGGAATACTGAAGAAGAATGTCAACCAGAGAGATGAATGGATGCGGGTGATATCTGTAGCAATGAACCTCAAGGACTCGGAATACTGAAGAAGAATGTCAACCAGAGAGATGAATGGGTGCGGGTGATATCTGCAGCAATGAACCTCAAGGACTCGGAATACTGAAGAAGACCAACAAGAGATATTATTGTAGGCGGGTGATATCTGCAGCAATAAACCTCAAGGGACCGGAATACTGAAGAAGGCCAACCAGAGAGATGACTGGAGGCGGGTGATATCCGCAGCAATAAACCTCAAGGGCCTGGAATGCTGAAGAAGGCCAACCAGAGAGATTATTGGAGGCGGGTGATATCTGCAGCAATGAACCTCAAGGACTCGGAATACTGAAGAAGACCAACATGAGAGATTATTGGAGGCGGGTGATATCTGCAGCAATAAACCTCAAGGGACCGGAATACTGAAGAAGGCAAACCAAAGAGATGACTGGAGGCTGGTGATATCCGCAGCAATAAACCTCAAGGGTCCGGAATACTGAAGAAGGCAAACCAGAAAAATTATTGGAGGCGGGTGATATCTGCAGCAATAAACCTCAAGGGCCCGGAATACTGAAGAAGGCCAACCAGAGAGATGATTGAAAGCGGGTGATATAAAATTCACACTTACACTTCTTTTTATTCTTTTGTTCCACTCTTAGGGCGTCACAAAGAGGAGGTGGATGTAGTTTCCCCACTTTGGCTACTTACCTAGCTTGTCATCATCATGTCATACTGCGTTTCCGTTTATCTCTTTAACTCCTTTCACCCACTTCTTTCTTGGTCGGCCTCTTGCCTTGTATCCTGTTGCTCTCAAGTAGTACGCTCTAGCTGCCGGCTGAGTTTGTTCAGTTCTGACCACATGACCAAACAATTTGATTCTTTGATGTTGTGTGAAATCATTCAGCAACACTTTGGTTGTTCTTAGTTCTTCATTAATGACTTCGTCTCTTCTTGTTTTCCCCGCCACATTTGTTTTACTTCTCATCTCACATGTCATTCTGCGTTCATAGATTTCTAGGACGGTCCATGTCTGACATTTATATCACTTGACAAAGCTTTATAGCACGTGATAACACTGGGACATTTTATGGAAGGACAGTTGAATTCTGTAACGAATTTTACGTAATATTCGTAGAACAAGACAAAGCCTTCGATAAGTTAATAGGAACAAATTATGGATGGTACTACAAGATTAAGGTGTAAACGAATATCTTGTTAACTTGTGAAAGAGCTTACACGTTAACAGTCAATACCACGATCATTTTGGGAAATCGTCCGGATCAGTCAGGATCTTGACCCACGACCCTCTGATCCGCAGGCTTGAGTCGAGCCCCTACAACACAGCAACTCAAACTAAATGGGTACTTCAATTTTAATTCACCTCAAACAAAGGAAATCTGGGAGTACCCGGAAAAGATCAATATACTAGGGATGTTATGGTTGGAGCTATAATTTCGTGGGACTATTGCAAGAGAAAGACTTCCTGTCCTGACGCGGAAATGAAACTGATCATTGTCAGCCCCAATGCAACAAAGACTCCGACTAACCCTAACCCCAACCCGCAACACCCCTAGAACACTGGACTTTACCGGGAACTCCCAGATTTCCTTTGTTTGGAGGGAATCAAAATTGAAGCACCAGTAAATGGCTTGTTATAAAACGTGTTTCTTTAAAAAATTATAATAACAAAAGACTGTTTCCATGGCAACAGAATGTGTTGATGTTCTGGTCTTGTCCAGGTTAAAGTTCGAGGTTAAAGGTAATTAAGTTCATGTGTGAGCAATACAGCAAAATGTAGTTGACCGTGCTCTTGGATACCGTTTTTTATGACAAATAGAATATTGCATCTATCTTCTGATCTTTGTCCAGCTTAATCTTCAAGGTTAATGATAATTAATTAAACGTTTCAGCAAAGAAACAAGGCGTAGTTTAGTTTTTCGGATATTTTGTTGTTGAAAAAGTCAAACAACAAGAGGTTTACATTACAACCCAGATTATGTTGATGTTTTAATTTTGTGCAGGTTGAAGATGCAATATGCGAAAAACGGAGAAAAAATCTATCGACCTTATTTCTTTCTTTTTTTTTTTTTTTTTTTCTAAAATTTAGAATAAAAAGGTTATTTCCCAGTGACCAGAGTATGTGATTTTGTCCAGTTTAAGCTTCAATAAATGGGGGAAAAGCTTATATTTGGTTGTGTTGTCAGATAATAATTTTCTAACAAACAGAATATCAATAAATATATAGGGCGAACAGATTAAGTCTATTATCTGATCTTGTCTGGGTTCACGGTTACAGTTTAAAAATAAAAAGTTTCAGCAACGGAACAAAACGTGATTAATCTTGTTCTGAGACATCAGTTTGTCTAACAACTAGAGCAACAAGCGACTATTTCCATGGCGACCAGATAGTGTCGGATTTTCTGATTTTGTCTCGAGGTGGTGCTGCTACATCCGCTTCTACCCCAGACCCGAGACCTGAGGGTCCGACTAGAATCTCGGACTCTGTGTCCACTGCCACAACATCGACCTCCGCATCTTCTTCATCGTTTGGTGGAGATTCTCTGTGAAAAGATAAGGAACACATTGAAAGTGTGCTGTCGTGTACTTTTTATTTTTTTTTTATTTTGCAAAATATCAGAGTCTATGCCAATACAAAGAAGTTCTTACAACAGGCTTCAATGCTTTTAACGCGTTTTAGCCGGGTTTTTTTTTTAAATCATTCTTCTGGCTTTTCATCCATTTCTTCTCTCTTCTGTATTCTTTTTCTAGCGATGTGGTCTCTGCTGGGGTCAGCTTCCAGGTCATCACGACTTGATCTAATTGCCCAGTTTTTGCCATCTCATCTGAGAAAACTAGAAGTTCCATAGAACAGATGGAAAAGAGGGCTGGGGTGTGTCTCCGAAACGAAGTGCTTACATCCGGTTGCCTCGCAGTGTGAAGGTCGTAGCTTCGTTTCACGGCTGCCTTTTTCAGTTCACGGGTGCAGAGTTTGCGAAAACGCCTGGGTATCGTCACAAAGCTACGGAGTTCGTGCTTTGTGCGACGCCGTTTTGATTAAGGTGTTTTTCCTGGCCATGAAACCAAACTGTCCAGTTGTTCATTACTCTTCATTTTGCTTTCTTCTCCTTCTGCTTTTCTTCTGTCACGACCGAAACAATAGAATGGGAAAAGGTAGGTAGGTGTTTTGCAATCTTCACGTTCAACTAGCTTCCCTAATTTTATTTTATTTTTTTCAACAGCATTCTCAGATCTTTACTATTAAAGGTATAAAGCCACATCTCCGCTCTTTACTATTAAAGGTATAAAGCCACATCTCCGCACTTTACTATTAAAGGTATAAAGCCACATCTCCGCACTTTACTATTAAAGGTATAAAGCCGCATTTCCGCACTTTACTATTAAAGGTATAAAGCCACATCTCCGCAATTTACTATTAAAGGTATAAAGCCGCATTTCCGCACTTTACTATTAAAGGTATAAAGCCACATCTCCGCAATTTACTATTAAAGGTATAAAGCCACATCTCCGCAATTTACTATTAAAGGTATAAAGCCACATCTCCGCACTTTACTATTAAAGGTATAAAGCCACATCTCCGCACTTTACTATTAAAGGTATAAAGCCACATCTCCGCACTTTACTATTAAAGGTATAAAGCCACATCTCCGCACTTTACTATTAAAGGTATATAGCTACATCTCCGTACTTTACTATTAAATGTATAAAGCCACATCTCCGCACTTTACTATTAAAGGTATAAAGCCACATCTCTGCACTTTACTATTAAAGGTATAAAGCCACATCTCCGCACTTTACTATTAAAGGTATAAAGCCACATCTCCGCACTTTACTATTAAAGGTATAAAGCCACATCTCCGCACTTTACTATTAAAGGTATAAAGCCACATCTCCGCACTTTACTATTAAAGGTATAAAGCCACATCTCCGCACTTTACTATTAAAGGTATAAAGCCACATCTCCGCACTTTACTATTAAAGGTATAAAGCCACATCTCCGCACTTTACTATTAAAGGTATAAAGCCACATCTCCGCACTTTACTATTAAAGGTATAAAGCCACATCTCCGCACTTTACTATTAAAGGTATAAAGCCACATCTCCGCACTTTACTATTAAAGGTATAAAGCCACATCTCCGCAGTTTCCAAATAATGTTTCACTAGTATCCCAACTGCCCTTGACTGACTTTCGTATATCAGGATAGAATTTATATAGCTCTTGATAATTCTCTTTCTGATTTCAATTGGCAATGAAATATTGCATTAAAAAAAAGTAAAGTAAAGATCCCTTTACACGCCCTAAGGCGCATCGGGCATATGGGAAGAGCACCCATATTTTTATAGACCAATCGGCAATAGGTGGGTAATGTGGTCAGCATTACGCCAGCCGTTTTTACTTTCCCAGGACAGCCCATCCTGGTACCCATTTGAGGCTGGGTCGACCTGCGACGTCCCATGAGCTGTTCTACATTTAACTTCTTTCATTACAAAGTCTATCTGATTTTATCAGGGTACCCAGGTACTCAAACGTTTAAACCAGTCTAGGAGCTGTCGCATTCACTTTGATAGTACATTCTGGAGTACCTATTTTCTTTGTAATTACCATTTCTTCCGTTTTTCTGCTGTCCAGAGTAGGGCCCTTGTTTTCACTTTCTCTTACAATTTTGTCCATCATTTTTTGCAGTTGTGTTTCATATTTCAGCCGTCATAACTGTATCGTTTGTATATAGAATTATATTTACATTATGTCCTCACATCGATATTCTTGCTGGTCTCCTGTTGATCTAATTATCGTTTCACCGTACAAATTCAATAAACTAGATGATGGCACACTTCTCTGTCTAACGCTTTGTTTATGTTTTGAAAAGAATTCGCTTGGTTCTGAGTTCTTATGTATGCTTCTTGCTGCCCCAATTAACCCCCACCCCCACCCCCCCCCCACCCCCCACCCCACCCCCGCTACCCGCCAAATCTTCCAACATTCTAATAATTTCATAATGTTTCACTCCAGCAAATGCTTTGGTGTATTCAACAACATCATATGAACACTACACAATTCTCAGCTCTGCACGAATTACACTATCGAGTGAAAGGTCTCTAAGTTCATGAAATCAGTTCGATTAATCCTAGCATGTGAAAACAATCGTCTGTCTGCCCTCCTCATTATTTATTTCCCCCTCTTCATTGTCCAGTTTTAATTATCTCGTTTTTCTTCGTTTCAGCACTTCACTCAAACATAATTTTTAACCCGTCTTTTAACGAGGCGAATCTTAACGACAAAGATAGTAAGCTGAAGACGCCGTGGGATAATTTCTTCAATTTTTAACATGACACTTTGGGAACTCTATTTTCTGGCTATTATGCTCATCTCAGGCTATTAGTGAATCTAATAAATTGCTAAGCAACGACGAACGCTTTGTCTGTAGAAAACTCCGCCTTATGGTTCGATTGGACCAATCACATTTCGAACATGTAGGGCTAGACTTATTTTATAGACCAATCAGCACTCAGTAGTTGAGGGATGTGGTCAACATTACGCCGGCCGCCTTTACCTCCCAGGGCTTTACCTGGTAACCATTTACGGCTGCGTCGATGTTTTTTTTTCTTCTAAATATCCCGCCTCTATTGGAGTTGATGCAAAAATTAAGTCGCGGGTTCGTGGCGCAGTTGACATGGCTTTGTCTCACACTCAAGGGTCAATTGGTTCGTTTCTGGCTCATTCCAAATGCAGCTATTTCATAGACGTCAATGTGTTGTCAATGGAGTTGAGGAGTTTGCCACGCTCTCAGTTGGCGACCAGCTGCTCTGAATGTTGAATGTTGAATAAAGAATTGACATCATAGCACTCGGGACACCCCTCATACGTGCTCCGTCTCCATCTTCAGCAGAAAAGGAAGAATTCCAATTCATATGGCACCAGTAACTGTCTGATTTTATATCCGTCTCCCATCTTCTCTTAAGTGTTGAGCGTCGGCCAAATCCACCTGGCAACTCCTCGCCATTCTCCTCAGACCGTAATTATCTATTTACGCTTCCGCACTGTTCACTAGCCCCCACCAGAGGGCACTCACAACGTCTAGCTTGGCATACATCAATTCACCACCAAGTAGTGCAGAACCGGTCAGTCTATCTGTCTGTTCATTTCCCAAAACACCGGCATTACCTGAAAAGAATATCCAAAGGATACTAACTACCAAGGACCTCTGAAGTGATGTTTGCCACTCTACACGGAGCATTCCTGTCTCCACGTTTCTCAACATGCTTTGTGAGTCAGTGGCAATGTGTGCAGCTTATTCTCTAGACCATGAAACCCCCTGTACAGTCAAGACCGTTGTGGGTGACCGAAAAGGCACAAAACAAAAACAGATCTGGAGGAGACAACCTCAATTTAAAAAAAAAAAAAACCTTAGCTTACGGTGGACCTACGTGCCTATTGGCTGAATGACTGTGGGTTATACAGTCGAAAACGTGGAACGTCTGATTGGTGGGTGGGGCTGCGCCAGGCGTATGGACTCCATCAATACATCCATTGCCTCTTCCCTAACAGACCAATACAAGGGTAACGTTTACTTCCTGTATTCAAAGAATATTTTCTATGGATTGTGTTAGGTTAGTTGCGTATCCTTTACAGGACGTTGCAGAACCAACCACAGCAGCCCCTGGCTGTTGTCTGGTTTCTCTAAGCAAATTTAAGTCCAGTAGTTTGCCACTTCGTCCTGGACGGTCGGCCCCCTAATACAACTGTCAAAACTAACGCAAGGCGCATGGCCCACAGCTGGGATCGAACCCGGCACCCCGGCATTACGAAGCGTTCATTTCGACTTTGCCACAGAATCGATATGGAGTGTGTACTTAATAATAAAAAGAATAATCGCTGAAGCTACGGAGAGCGTGCTCTGTGCTTAATACCATCTTCAGCTGCTCTATGGAGAATGAGGTTGGGCATATTTACGAGAAAACCCCTCTGCCTGATGTTGGGGAACTCGCCTTTGACCTCTTTTCCTTTCTAGTTAGTTAGTTAATTGGGTTATACTCATTGCACTCCGGACATGTCCATAGGCGCTCAGATCCTCCCCTCTGTATGAACCCCAACGTCCGATGGCTAATAGTACCAGTTCTATGTTGATTAACAAGTCTTCTGACGTGTCTGGTGTGCGTCTCGTTTTTTGCTGTGCCGATCTTAATTCCCAAGTCTGCCATTCTGGCGAGTGATGTGGATTCACTGCCACCAAAGTCCTCTATCCTTCCCATTTCTCTGAGGGCATTGATAATATCAGCATGATCCATAGGCTGACCGTCGGTAGTGATAGCGGATCCAGCCAACCTGTCAGCTCTTTCATTTCCATCAACGCCTGCGTCTCCCGGAACAAAAATAAAGGTGACTCCACTTTTCCTTTCTAATACTATGAAATCAAAGATCTACAAATATAACCATAATTGTATATTCTTTTTTGGGGCGCATTCCTAGATTTTTATAAAACTGGACATTTAGCACTTGAGGGGAGGCGGGGTGAATTATCGAGGGAACAGTCGGGGCACTCCTAACAAACAGGACCCTCCCGGTGAAGTCTAGATGAAAAAGGGGCGTATGGTCACTCTAATTGTGAGGGACAGTGGCCCTGAATGTACAGTCTCTCAGATTGCTGTTCCTCCGTCCATTTCTTGATGTTGTCCTCCTACTTGCATTTGTTCCTACCCACTTTTGGATCTCTAGGCCCTGTGACAGACATCGTGTGAGTGGCAGCCTGTCACTATTGGTCTGTTTCATCATCTTGTCACTCCCGAGTGGGCGACCCCTCGACATGGTGGACATTCTCCAGACAGGGAGGTTTCGCCGTCTTGGCCGTTCTCGTCTGCCAGGGTTCAAATCTAATGCTCTCATGAGGAAAATGGATGCAATTATTGAATTTCGTTTTTTTTGAAGCATCGGCGACGAGCAGCGGACAATTATCTCATAAAATCTGTAAAATGACAGGTATTGATGAAAATCTGATGCTTTTATGTTTTTGTCCGTCTTGGAAACATTAAATTTTTTCCCTTGATTGCTACAATTTTATTTTAAAACTGGAATCGTTAAACGCTTGTTCATTGTTCTTGTCGCTCACACAAGTAAACAGATGGATCATATTGGTGTGGGGATCGCCGTGGCCGAGCGGCTAGACGCTCTCCGCGGATCTAAAGGTCGTGGGTTCGCTTCCTGGCGCAGCCGGACTATTTTCAAAAATAACCTTGGCTCCCAGGTCGACCCAGCCTTGAATGGGTACCGGGTGCAGTCCCATGAAGTAAAGGCAGATGGCGTGATGCTGACCACATCACCCATCTTGTGCCGATTGGTCTATAAAAATGTAGGTCTAGCCCTATATGCCCTATACGTCTAAATGCGTGGAAAAGGGTCCTTTACTTTACTTTTTTACATATTGGTGTTTTCTATTAGATTAATTAGTTGACGATTTAGATCAATAGTTCTTATCTTGGAATAACAGGACTCCGTGCAACTGAGAGGTCTTCTAGGCTATGACATGATACTAGCATGCCAAAATCATTTGTCGTGATCTCCCCCTGCTTCCTTCAGCTCTAAACTGTCTCCGATGTATTCTAGTTTATCCCCTCTCATGACATGTACACGGGATCTTGAGTTCTTTTTCTTATTACATGTCCGTATCGCCAACCCATTTGTTCTCCGCCCTAGAACGCAGCAGCCATTATAGTGTCCCCATACTCACAGTACCCAGGAGGAGTTGATCAGCGTATCTTCTTCTTCTTCTTCTTCCTTTGCCCTACAACTAATTTCTAGATGGTTGTTCTTGTTTAAAACCCATTTCCAACAGGCGGTTCACTGTCGCTGACTCCTTTCTCTCATGGTCTCTGGAACGGAGCGCATTCAAAATGTCTACCCTGTCCATACTTCTTCCTCCACTAACTTCAGCAGATGGGCCAGTCTATCGGCTCTTTAATTTCCCTTTACTCTGAAGTGTCCTGGTGTGCACAGCCATTCATTATCATCAGGTGCCATGCCGACTGGCGTGGGTGATCATGCCTCTCCATAATCCACGATCTCCTGCAGCATGTATCAGTTCGTGTGCCGACACACCTCCAGGCCATGCAGCAAGACTGTCAAGAATCTTCTCTCGTTGTCTTCCTGTATCCTTCCTTCCACAGATCTTTCCAGTGGTCACCACATGTTCCATTTTCCCTCTTCTCATAACATGGCCAAAAAATGATGACTGTCTCCTTCTGATGTCTATGATAAGTTGTCTTCCGGCTCCCGCCTCTTTCAAAACCTCTTGGTTGCTCTTTTTGGCACAGCTATTACCGCATCATAATTTCGTTTTTCTGGTATTGGTAAAATTTACCCATTGCGAATTCATATTCTTCTAGATATCTTCATTACAATTACTTTCTGCCCATAGAGTTCTCATTACAACACGAAGGCGATTTGTGTGTGTGTGTGTGTTTTCTTTCTAATACATAATTCATGTGTGAAAAAAAGCAAAAAATTCAGCAAATAAATTACACTGTCGATACGCCATAAAATATATGGTACAAGACATACATTTTCTTGACCAATTGGCAGTCTGTGTTTGTTTGACTTACATCACGAAGGTGGCCTTTACTTCCCATGACTTTACTTGGTATGCATTTTCAGCTGGGTCGACCTGGGAGCCAATGTCCCTTTTATCAAAAATACCACTTCAATGACCAGTCAAATTTATGCTCATCTTTCTCTCTTTTTTTCAATGACGTAAGAAAGAACTACTCTTATTGATGTGTTAAAGAAAATGTCCAGCACAACTGTTTTCCTCTAACCTTTCAAACACACGTTTGGACACTTCCAATTCAGCTGCACTACTCTCTATTACTCTGTGCCAGTTAAAAAAGAAAATTGTGTCCAGCACTTAATTTAAACAGATTATGAATTTCGTTTCTTTACTTTCTTTTCTTCTTTTGTTGATAAGAGACTGGAACGTCAGGTTGTTCTTCATTTGCGAGAAACATCGGTGCAAGTCAAACTTTACGGGTTGCTGACTAAATTACGGGAGTCGCTGTGACCAAGCGGTCAGACGCTCGCCGCGGATTCCCTGGCGGAGCCGGACTTTTTTCAAAATATCCTCAGGGTCGAAGAGCCTTGAGTGGGTACCGGGTGCAGTCCCGGGAAGTAAAGGCGGCCGGTGTGATGCTGACCACATCACCCATCTTGTGACGATTGGTCTATAAAAATTAGTCCAGCCCTATATGCCCTATACGCCTAATGGCGTGGAAAAGGGTCCTTTGTTGTGTGTGTGTGTTTTGACTGAATTAGAAAAGACAGTAAAATTCATACTAGAGTCAACATTGCAGATATAGATAATCTATTTCAGGCAAACAAAAGAAGAAGGCTTAGACGTTGCGCATGCGCTTCGTAATGCCGGGGTGCCGGGTTTGATCCCAGTTGCGGGCCTAACGCTTTGCGTTGGTTTTGACAGTGGTACTGAGAAGCAAAGTACAGAAAGCCATAGCCAACAACTGGACATAAATCTGCCTAGAAAAACAACAAAAGCCAACGCTGGGGTTGGATCAGCAACGTCTTGTAAAGGATACGCAACTTTAATGCTGAAGTTCGAGCCCCTGGCCAGTGACGATCACCATTTTTTAATTTGACACACTGATGTACACATTGATGTACACACTGATGTACACACTGACACACATACTGATGTACACCCTGCTGATGTACACACTGATGCACACACTGCTAATATACACACTGATGTACACAGTGATGAAAAACACTGATGTACACACTGATGTAAAAACTGATGTACACACTGATGAAAACACTCATGTACACACTGATGTACACACTGATGTAAACACTAATGTACACACTGATGTAAACACTGATGTACACACTGGTTAAACACTGATGTACACACTGATCTACACACTTATGTACACATTGATGTAGACACTGCTGATGTACACATTGCTGATGTACTCACTAATGAACACGCTGCTGAAGTACAAACTGATGTACATACTGATGTACACACTGATGTAAACACTGATGTACACATTGATGTACACACTGATGTAGACACTGATGTACACACTGATGTACACACTGCTGATGTACACACTGATGTATTCACTGCTTATGTACACATTGATGTACACACTGCTGATTTACACACTGATTTACACACTGCTGATATACACATTGATTACACACTGCTGATGTACACACTGATTTACACACTGCTGATGTACACACTGATGTACACACTACTGATGTACACACTTATGTACACACTGCTGATGTACACACTGATGTACACACTGCTGATGCACACACTGATGTAAACATTGATGTACACACTCATGTAAACACTGATGATGTACACACTGATTATGTACATACTGCTGATGTACACACTGATGTACACACTGATAATGTACACACTGATGAACACAATGATGTACACATTGTTGATGTACACACTGATGTAAACAGCGATGTATGCACTGATGTACACACTGATGTACACACGGATGTAAACACTGATATACACACTGATGATGTACACCATATGATGTATACACTAATGATGTACACACTAATGATGTACACACTGATGTAAACACTGAAATACACACTGGTGATTTGCACAATGATAAACACACTACTGATGTACACACTGATGTACAAACGGATGTATACACTGATGTACAAACGGATGTGCACACTGATGTACAAACGGATGTATACACTGATGTTAACACTGATTTTACACACTGATGTACACACTAAAGTACACACTGATGTACTCTGCTCTCCTAGGCCGGTGGGGGATGAACACGGAAAAGAAAGTGTGTGTGTGTTTTTTAAAGCCTGAAAGATTACTCTGTGACCCGTGAAGTACTCAATCACATGTGAACCCAACGGGGAACAGCTAAGAGTCTCCATAAAACACTTACATTGAGCTCCCTATGGTTACCAGGCAGTCTGCCAGACTGCGGTTATTATAATTTTAATTTTTAATTTTGTCAGCATCAGAAGGTTTATTAGCCAATGCTTACATTGGCAACATATTATGAAGCTAACATAAAGCTGAACGTAGAGGATACGACCACGTTGGTTGCCAGATTTCCTTACATTCTCCGACCACAATAAAAATGAAAGAGAACACACTGTTCAGTGGTTGAGACCTACTAGGAGGATTCCATCACACACTGTGTTTGAGACTGAACAAATTAGGGAAAATCGCCAGTAAGTTGCAGGCAGAAGACCACAGTCCACTTACTTGTGTTTACACTTCTGTACTCGATGAACGTGGTCTTTGGAAGATATTTCACATTTGGAAGCAGAAGATAAGGGTTCGGGGATAGCTGTGATGCTCTCTGGGCTATCCAGGCGTATAGGTGATACAGTGGGTGTTGTCGTTGCTGTAGTTACATCCGCCGCTGTTGATGTTATATTGGTGGTGCTAACTGAGGCTAAACTGCTGCTGCTGCAGCTGCTGCTTTTTCTGCTGACGTTACTGGAGCTACTGCTGGCATAGAAGTCTTTTCTGGGTCTGTTCTTCCTCCTTGATCGGATCTGAGGAATGAAGAGAGGGCATGTTAATGAGGAAATGTGGACGCTTGTTTACTGTTTACTGCAGCGTTAGTGAATGCGTTTCAGCCTCGCATGGACGCGGGCAGGGGGAAAAAAAGACTATGAGAGATCCTGTGTTGTACTATCATCAGGAAAGGCTCAACCATGGGCTTAATGAACTCTCCCAACCCCAGCAGCCCCTGGCTGTTGTGTGGTTTCTCTAGGCAAATTTACGTCCAGTAGTTTGCCATTGCTGAATGGGCGGTCGGCCCTCTGATACCACTGTCGAAACCAACGCAAGGCGCATGGCCCGTAGCTGGGATTGAACCCGGCACCCGGCATTACGAAGCGTTCGCATCGACTTAGCCACAGAGACGACTGCTTAACGAACATTCAAGAGCTAAAACAGGTAGCAGCGAATCTCCAGATATGGAGAGCTATGACCTGCCCTAGCGCAGCACTATGCTCAAGAGGTAAGATTAACTAACTGTATCAAGTTTAAAATTTCCCAGCGGACTGTTTAGTTTTCTTTCTAAACGTTTCTCGAAGCATTTCGGCAGTGGTACGACAGTCATATCATTGAAGAGGCTAGACCTTCAACACGTAATATGCCCAAAGACATATACAGACTGGCTGGCTCTGCACAACTTGGTGGAATACTGATACATGATAAGGCAGACGTGGTTAGTGCCTTGTGGGAGAGCGTGTACAATTAGGAGGAGCAGATGGATCACCACAGTCTGGTGAGATTGATGCACCGGTGAGTGACGAGAGGTTCTGGCAGATGCTCGAGGTTCAGAGGAAAGGCAAGACGGACGTTTAATCAGAATGCTACTGGCACCATTAGTATCGGAACTCTTCGCTGGCTGATGAAGATGGGGACGGATGGGAATGCCCCGAGTGCTGTGATGTCGGTTCTTGAATCAAATCAAATTATAAACATAAACCTTTACTGTGGAGCCACCACATGACACTTTTATACAGCTGTATTACCATAAGACGTTATTAGCACATTAGTTTGCTAGAAGGGTATGTATTACGGTGATCATAGACAAATCGGCGATCAGGTCGCCCATTGGATGGCCAGTTGAGGATTTCGTCGTCAGTCTGGATAGTATTTGGGTCTGTCTGCTTCTACTACTACTTAATCAACATTCTGAGCCCTCGAGATTCATTCCTGCAAATAAAGCCCAACTCCAGTCCTCTCTGATTGGCCTAGTTTTTCCAGTGGGTGACTACAAGTGCCTGGATAATATCTCTCCGCGGTCTTCTTGGCCTACCTCGTTGTCTAAGGCCATCCGACTCACTCGTGTAAACGGTTTTTGCCCTTTGTATTCTACCACTCTCGCTATGTGTCATAACCATTTCCGTCTATTAGCCCTGGTGATATCAATGATCAAATGAGATTCTAAACAGACGACAGATTTATTGTCATTCCTTGATGTTTGCATCTTTGGTGAGCGAAAACATTTGTTGTAAAACTCTCTTTCAAAAGTATCTCCTATAATTGTTGTGCTTTCTTTGTTTAAGAAATAAATATCGGATTAGTAAAGTGTTTAATTGGTAGTAGTAGTAGTAGTAGATTTTACCCCACTAGGACACCACACAAGCGATAAACACCCGATGACACAAAGTGCCACCATGTGGATGTGGATCACCCGTGGAGAGGTCCCGGAAGCCGCGTTCAGCCAGCCTGGGAATTAGAGACGGCCGGCCTGTTGCTGACCACAACACCCATCTTGTGCCGATTGGTCTATAAAAATATAGGTCTAGCCCGATATAGCCGAAACGCCTAAAGGGTCAAAAGGGTCCTTAACATTTTTTTTTTTTTGTTTTGTTTACTATCACTTGTCAAGTTTAGAAGATCACTCACCCGTCTCCCGCTCTCCTCACGCGGCCTCAGCAAGCTGCTCACGAGGAAATCGGGCACAGGTGGGTTACTGCGGGCAGCCTGTAGATAAACAGATAAATCAGACATGTTAGTCAAGGCAAGCGCAGGTGGGTTACTGCGGGCGGCCTGTAGATATACAGATAAATCAGACATGTTAGTCAAGGCAAGCGCAGGTGGGTTTATGGGGTGGCCTGTAGATAAACAAATACATTAGACAGGTTACTCAAGGCAAGCTCAGGTGGGTTACTGCGGGCGGCCTGTAGATAAACAGATAAATCAGACATGTTAGTCAAGGCAAGCACAGGTGGGTTACTGCGGGCGGTTTGTAGATAAACAGATAAATCAGACATGTTAGTCAAGGCAAGCACAGGTGGGTTACTGCGGGCGGTTTGTAGATAAACAGGTAAATCAGACAGGTTACTCAAGGCAAGCACAGGCTCCCTTCTCACCTTATAATGTGTACTGGATGTGAGTGTATGTGAAAGGGGTGAGGGGGAGTGTCGGCATAAAGAAAATATTATTTGGGGGGGGGGGGAGAAAATCAACCCCATTACAAATTTCTAAGGGGTTGCGGTGAGGGTGGGTCTGAAGTACAAAGGAGCCTAAACCAGGTTTAGGCGATTACTAATAATGATAATAAAGATAATAATAATAACAATGATAATAATGTGGGTTTTTTCAAGACAAAAAAGGTGCCCGTACTCATCACACTGACTGAAATAAGTGCAGATACTCACAACAACGTGTCTTCTACACTAGCACTGAAAAACTGATGTCTTAAAACAAAGTGACGGTACTGTATACCATTGCGTTCCGCCACATTAAAAAGCCTCCATAACAATAATTTTACTGTGTTGAATAGCAACAAAAAAATAAGAAGAAGAAGAAGAACTTCACGGCGGGAGCATGCACAGTAGGAACCGACCGTTCATGGGATGGTTGGTCCCTTGTCGACAATTGTTTCAGCCCTTTATCATCCTAGACAATATCGGCCGACCTGGTTCGTGACTCCAGGCCTCGGACATCTCCTGCTGCACTTTATGGACAAGTCAAAACTGTGGTTTTGCAACAGGTATTGTGAGGTTGTGTGTTATATATTGTCACTGCGGTAACAAATTAGCCGCCAACCTGCACGACCAGAGTAATAAGCGTACAGTTGGTTCATCGGACAGACTTTGGACTTTGGCTATTCGCAGAGAGACAATGGCAGACTTTACTCTGACACTTTGGCTTTAAAGGGATGAAAAGTTCCTTTCCACTAGGAGCTCGGACCAGTCCACCGAGATCTATCCCCCACGACGTTCCGTCCGTCCGTCCACAACCAGTTCTAAGGCCTTTCAGCCGCTTCGCCCAGTTGTTTTAGTGCCCGTTTCCGATCCTTTCATTGCAAGCTAAGGTGCTTTACGACACTGTAGATGGGGATAAACCCCGGGAGGGGAAAGGGTCTCAAAGTGTTTAAGCTCGCAGTTTCCAGCGCCAATGAATATGTTGTCTCATAATTTTGAACGCTCCGCATTCTATAGTTCATGTATAAGCTAGCCCCATTAACTTTGCAAGGCATTTTCGGGTACACTTTTAAGCTTGTAAGACAAGAAAGTCCAGATAAGGTAAAGAGCGAATGGAGTCCCTTACAAGTTTTCTAGAGGCGGAGCGCCCAATGAGGCATAAGCCATGTTTAAGTATGCAAAGGTAGTAATAATAACAATAATAATATTAATGTGTAGAATGGTTATAATTAATAGCACGTGTATAAACAAATACTTATACAAATTGCGGGTCCTTTTTTTTCTTTCTCACCCCATAGATTTCGTGAGGAGTTCCCGGGAAAATCTAATAGGTGGAGTGTTGGGGTGCGAAATGAACACCGACTAACACTAACCTTAAAAAACAACCCTTCCCCCCTCCCTTAAATATTGGACTTTTCTGTGATCTCCCCACGAAATCTCAGAGTCCCGGAGATGGGGTGAAATACATGAAAAGAACCAAATTGCTAGATACAGTTGGGCAGGTTAGGGGTGAGATTAATCACGTTCCATGTGTAGCTCAGTCCCTTCGTAAAAAAAAATGTCCGGGGATCTCAGGGCTTCGCTGACGCTGCAGACGTGAAACTATGCATTGCCTTGTTGTCTAGTTCGTACGTGGACATTTCTGTTTGACCTTTATTAAATGGAAGAGATAGGAACTATCAAGTAGAAGTAATCGATGTATTAAAGATACTAATGAAGTCATCATTTCCCGTTTGCGTCCCGGGACCCGATGTGGGCACTGGTGGAGAAAAGACCCTCTGCTCCTTAAAAAGCATGTCGTAAAAGACAACTAAGTAGGGCCGTTTCTTTCGAGGTCGGGATGCATCAGACTAAGAGGCGAGCATCCAGAAGTGGACGAATCACCAGAACTTTAAACCGGAGTTTATAGCCGGTTAAGGTAAAAAAGAAAATTCCATTTAATATTTACCAAGGTCCATAAACATAACTTTCGTTCCATATCTGTAGAAGTTCTACAACTTTCATCGGTGTAATTTTTAAACGTATAGCAATAATAACTCATCATCATGTAGCAGGTCCTTTGCAGAACGTCGCTCTTATTACAGTCTGCCTGAAAGAAACTCGGTCTCTCACCATTTCTCCCGCCTCATGCATTTTCTTATTTAAGGAGTCACTTATATACTGTGCGCATCTTCGTGTCGGTCGGCCCCTGCCCCTCCTTCCTGGTACCATGCCTTCTGCTATAATTTTTTCCAATCCGTCGTGGCTCTTGATATGACCAAAATATTTCAGCTTTCGAGAAAGGATGCTGTTTATTAGCCAATCTTCCTTGATGTTCAGATCTTTTAAGATTTCGCATCTTCTTTGTCCAAGATATTCTGAGAATCTTTCTATAGCATTTCAGCTCAAAAGCCTCTATTCTCAATAATAACTAGGCAGTTATAAAACAATGGCCCTTTTTTTCTGTCGTTTGGCGATGTGCAATAGTGTGCAGAAACCTCCACTCTTTCAAGATGTAAATTTTGTTCAACATTGACCCTTTTCTTTTTTAACTCATGGCCACTTCTCTGAAATCCACCAGTCTCGAACTCCCGAACTTTAGGTCAAAATGGACGCCAGGCGCGGTTACTGTTTCGCGTCGAGGCAAATTATTTGCTTCTGCTAGACGGTGGCCGTTGCATTTTTGATCCATTTGTAGACTGAAAGGATACAGTTTCGTCGCGCCAAGCTGCTAATTTGAGTGCGAAGCGCGACCCTGTGAGCTGCGGATTTCATTTAGAATGTTTTTCGACTGTGACAAACGTGGTGTTGTGAACTGTAGATTCAGAAAATGGCGCGTGGTCTGTCACCTCAATTTTGGTGGTGCCCTTATGTGATTATTATTGATTGCGTGCGCAACTGCTGATCTGTTGGCGACTTCTGCTACCGTCGATGATGAACAGCATTTCTAATGTCAACCTGTTTGTGTTATCACTTCTGATGGCTACCGTATGCTGAGACAGCAGTCTGTCAATCATTCCAGACGGGACTGAGACGATCATTCTGTGTGTTTTTCGTTGGCACCGCTCCTGTGCTTTATAGTAAAGCTGAAACTAAGATTACCAAGATTACCAAGATTACAGCGAACTTCAAGTTTTAGCTTGTGCCTTACCAGTGTAACGTTACACGTCCCCCCTCCCCCCCCTTCCCCCCCCCCCCCCCCGACACTTAATTGAGGTACAAGGTGGAAGAGAAGAAGAAGGGAAGAATAAAAAAGAAAAATGAAGAAAAAGAAGAAGAAGAAGAAGAAGAAGAAGAAGAAGAAGAAGAAGAAGAAGAAGAAGAAGAAGAAGAAGAAGAAGAAGAAGAAGAAGAAGAAGAAGAAGAAGAAGAAGAAGAAGAAGAAGAAGAAGAAGAAGAAGAAGAAGAAGAAGAAGAAGAAGAAGAAGAAGAAGAAAGAAGAAGAAGAAGAAGAAGAAGAAGAAAAAAAAGAAGAGCAGAAGAAACAGCAGCAGCAGTTACCAATGTACTACCGGGGCTGTTTGGCTTGTTGATGATAAGCACAATGTTGTGTAAACATGCTGTTTAGCAATTTCAAGCGCCAAGGCGAACTAGGAAGAATGAGAGCAGAAAGCCATTGTATCAGGAAATAGAGGCAGAGGCCGACCAGCACGAAGATGGGCACAGGGTATATGTGGCAACTTGGGTAGAAACATGCAGGAGTTGACCACAGACTCAGTTACAGACCGCGTTGAGAACCAGGTTTTGCAGAAGACCTGCTACATGATGATGATGATGTTATACTGAGAATAACTAGTTGGGAGCTTCCTTTGGAGTCGGAGTGCATTTACCTGAGAGGCAAGGAATCAACAGTCTGCAAATAAATTAGTCAGATCTTTCGAACGGATGCACATGCAACACTCATGTTCTGGAACAGGACTGCAGTCGTTTGCCTGAGAGGCAACGAACCAACACTCTGCAAATAAATTAGTCAGATCTGTCGAACGGATGCACACGCAACACTCAGGTTCTAGAAAAGGACTGCAGTCCAGAAGTGGACGAACAACCAGAAATTTCCAGCGAAGTGTACAGCCGGTGAAGGCAAAGAAGCAGATGAAAACGCAATATCAATGGCGATTTAACTAAGTTGCTTACCCGCTGGGATATTACTCATGGAAAAATTTGTAGAAGAGCTCAAGGGGTATTTTCTCACCCCAACCTGGCAAGAAAATTTTATTTTATTTTATTTCACCCCATCTCGGGGCCCCTAAGATTTCGTGGGAGATTCCTGGGAAAGTCCTAGAGTTAGGGCTAGTGTTAGTCGGTGGAAACGCTGACACAATAAACGCTGAAGATGAGCAACACATTCCCACAGATAGTTTACACTTTGGTGTGGAAGACAGTATGTCGACCCGGTAAGTAAGTAAATTTTACCCCACCAGAACATCACACAGAGCGATAAACATCTGGTGACACAAAGTGCCACCATGCGGATGACGATCACCCCTGGGTAGGTCTCAGAAAGCCCGTGAAACCCTACGGTTATATTAGGGCTCCCGGTTTCAGTCAGAGTGAGGTTTTGAAATAACGAAAAATTGCATCGCACTAGGGGAAGACATATTTTCACACACAGTATAAACATCGATAGAAGTTATGTGATGACATCCCTAGAATATGGGACTTTCCGGGGAACTCCCTAGGAAAATCCTTAGGATATCTCGGAGCTCCCGAGATGGGGTGAAAGAAAAGAAAAGCTTTTTGTTTTGATAGGGTCAGGGAAAAGAGTGGAGGGGGGAGGGGGTAGGTAATCGGTGCCCCCTGAACACCAGAGATTCGTGGCCGACTACTTGCAGCGACTGGTGCATCCTTCTGATGTTATGTTTGATGTGTTAAGCTATCGCAATTGACGTTACTGCACATTGAATATTCATCCGTTTTCTCTGCTTACTGATCCTTCAGCCATCTCGAGGCATCTCTACTTCTTAAACTATTTGCCCTCTCCGGGATGGCTGTCTTGAAGACTGACATCTGATGCAGTCAACAAATCAAAATATGTTGCCGTCTCCATATTGAAGGTTGGCTATGTTCAATCTCCAGAACGCTCTGTATTTTGCCATAAGCGTACACTCTTTCCGACTGCTGTGGCACACGGAGCTACATTGCTCATGTGAATTCAATAGGAAGAAAACACAGAAACCATGTTCAACCGTTTAAAAAAGCAGTTATTTTGGGGCATTTTGTGGTTACGAAACAGCACACTGTTCTGTAGGTTACGTATGGTCAGAGAGACCTCCTGACTGTTTGTCTTATAAATTTAGTTATAGTACTTCTTTGACTCTTAGACAGCATGGACGTGTTTGACCAGGCTGAACTCTCAGGTAACGTGGAATTATTAGCATCGAATATAACGTTATACTTTACTGATAGAATAACTAGAGCCAATCCCGAGGTGCGGAAGTATATCATGAGCGGATGGGAGATTTGTAAAAACGTAGGTGATAGCTTGGTGTGCGTCCCGAATGTAGCGACAGGTACGTTCGCTTTCTGCGTATACGGCTCTTGCAGAAACATTAACGTGTGAAAGCTAGAATGCTAGCCTCGCACACATATTCTCAACAGCGAAGCAACGAGAAGAACAATATCACGTGATACCCTCTCCAGTGTAATCTGTATCTGCTAATGATGACACATGCTAACTGATCAAGCCTAGGCACAGGACCGAGGACTGGGGACAGACGCCACACTTCACGCACGTGAAGATACGGCACAACAGAACAATGACGACGATGATGACGACGTTGATGGTGAGGATATGATGACGATAATAATGATGCTGTTGAAGAAATGATGATGACGATGTTGTGGAGGAGGATGCGATGTTGATGTTGATGAAGAGGATATGATGACGATGATAATAATTTTGATGATGGGGGTATGATGACGATGATAATGATGTTGATGGGGAGGATATGATGAAGTTTATAATGATGTTGAAAAAAATTATGATGATGATGCTTTTGATGGGGGATGTGATGATGTGCTAAGAATATTGATGGATGACGAAGATAATGATGTTGATGGTTAGGATATGATGCTGATAATGATGTTGATAAGAAGAACTTGATGATGTGATAATGATATTGGTGGGAAAGATATGATGACGATGACGACGACAACGACGCTGATGAAAACGATGATGGCGAAGAAGATGAGGAAGAGATGGAGAGGGAGCATTATGATGATGATCATGCCGACGATAATGAGGATAATAATTATGAAAAACAGGAGGATGATGATGACAGTGATGAAGTATCCGTCCTTACCATAACAATGAGGAAGTGAACAGAATAATATTTGAAATAATAATAATAATAATAATAATAATAATAATAATAATAATAATAATAATAATATTAATAATAATAATTATCACATTATAAATGACATACACGACTGAGGGAAACCTTTAAAGCCTACCACATACATAATTGAAAACTGAACATACAATGCACATAATACAAACCCCAATTATAATCCTAAAGGATGATGACAGGGGCACCCACACAAAGAAAACTGGGAGGAGGAGAGGAGGGGGCGGCCCTTACACGTGTTATTTTGAATACATAATAATAATAATAATAATTAGAACTGTACCGAATATTCGCTTCGTATTTGCTTCGGGGCCGAATAGTAGACATAATAACTATTCGGTATTCGGCAGAATACTTGCGGTCGGGCCGAATACGAATAGTAGTTACCTAACAGCCGTTTCTGCATACACTGCGATAGTTGCTGTTGCCTAAGTCGCTTTCATGCATTAACTAAGCTGTCAGTGACAATTTACAAGTTCAGTTACTTATTATAAAACTAAGAATACTTTGATTCATAGGTATAAGTTACCACAGACTGACTGGCTGGAGAATGCAAAACACAAAATGTTTTTAAATGTTTACTATTCTGTACTACATTTTGTGAAGTAAAATTTCAGCGTACATTTGACATTATAAATGCTTTTAGATCTATTTTATACACTATACACTATTTGAAAGTGGAAGAATGGGCCTCAGTTTGAATAGTGGGGAAAGAAAGTAATGGAAATTTCAGTATCTGGGCACATGGATGAAATCAGATGAAAGATGCACTACTGAAATAAGAAACAGATTATGACAGGCAAAAACTGAATTTTATAAAATGAAGAACATCTTATGCAATATATCTTAGTCATTGAAGGTAAGAAAAAGAATTCTTGCTTGCTACATGCATGCAGTTTGTACATATGGCTGTGAGTCCTAGACAATCAGTAGGCAGGTCAAACAATTTCTTGAGGCCTCAGAGATGTGGTTTTACAGAACAATGCTTAGATCATTACACTCCCTTTCCTCCTATTTTTTTTTAAGGCGTGGGGGGGGGGGGGGGTGTCAATGATCTAAGTTTTCTGGTTCCGACGCCCTGGTTAAAAGCCATATTATTACAACAAAACATACTACAATGGGTGAGTCAGAATCCGCCGATTATGGTGCGATGTGAACGGCGAGTGTTTAGGGGCGATTAAGTGATTGGGTGTAGTTGTTTTATTGTGTATTGTTAGTTTAAAGAATTGCTCATTCAGCTGTCAAATTTTCATTGCCCTGATACAGTCGTGTAATTTAAAACGCTCAATTAAACATAGCCATATTTCAGACTCGTTCTCTACTGCGTTCCCACTGAAAGGTTTTCTTACTCTTATGTCTGCTGTTTGCAACACCCCAGTGATGCAAAAAGCCGAATCTTGGTGTCGATTCAACACAGTAAAAATACACATACATTATTTAACCTTCCCATAAGTTATCATTAGAGCTTTTTGACGCTAGGTCAAGTAGTAACCATTTACAAGCTGCATTATTTTAAATAGATATATTTATCTTTAAAAGTTATGATAATTTAATAGTTATAAACATCGAAATTCAACATGGCCACCGTTTCCCACATCACACTGCCACAGCTTACTACTCTCAAGCGACCCGTTAAAGAGTCGAGTCTGTTTTCTTGTATTTAAATCTGCTGTCCGAAGCCCTGGATTCGATTTTTTTTTTTTTTTTACTATCTAGCCACGGGATCATACATCCGTAGACTCAGGTCCCCGCTTATATTCGCACTTGAGTCGTACTCAAACTCAAACTAAGGACTTGGCACAGCAGACTTCGCCAATATGTTGAAGTTTTCGGTGCAAGAAACACGGAGATGTCTTCCTGGCAACCTGACACCTGACAATGCTGGGCATGTGCTCCAATGCAGGCAACAGAACACCTCTAACAGGGAAGCAATCTGGCCAGTTCTAACCTCAGTCAAGACATTGTATAGTTTATTCAACGGATCACCATCATGGCACACGAGTGTAACCCTTAAAGGCTCATTTCTACTTCTAACTCAAGCCTGAGTTTGGAGAAATTCATCACAGTGCACGAACTCCGTTCCCCGGCGAGGGTTCTGAAACACTTTGAGTAGATTTTCAACTCTTCATTTTGCCCGGGCAGCGCCGTTAGGCTACTCTTTTCGATTTCGAACTGCCAGTAGATTTTTTTACGTATGCAACAATACACACAGGCGTCTGATCTTACTACCCAGAGACTAAAGACAATTACTAGAAGTCCACGTAAAAAAAATCCCAGCCTTCACCAGGGCCTAAACACGGGACCTCCAGCACTCGAGGCTGATGCCATACCTCGAGACCACTCCGTCCTGTCTTGGCTCAGTCAAGACAAAGCTGCATGGTAGAAGGGAAGCAACGGGCTTCAAGAAAGTTTTTCCTCTTGGCACCCTGCCTCCTGATATTGTTTTTCGGAAAGATTAATAATAGCAGAAACAAAAGAAATATGCCCCACTATTCTACACCGCCCAAAAACCTGGCAACTATATCTTTCATCGATTATGAAAATGGCGTTTTCGATCTGATTTTTATATAATAAAACATAAAAAAGAAAACGAGAGTTGACAATCAGTAGCTAAGAAGGAAACAACAAACATTATCTTAGGAAAAAATATCGCATGTTTGATGTAAAAAAGTTACAAAGCAGTAATATCTGCAAAAATATTTGACGAACGAACGAACGAAAGATAGAAAGAAAGAAAGAAAGAAAGAAAGAAAGAAAGAAAGAAAGAAAGAAAGAAAGAAAGAAAGAAAGAAAGAAAGAAAGAGAGAGAGAGAGAGAGAGAGAGAGAGAGAAAGAGAGAGAGAGAGAGGAGAGAGAGAGAGAGAGAGAGAGAGAGAGAGAGAGAAGTGATCAAAATTGTGTCTGCAGTCGAGCTGGTATAAAGAATAAAAATTCACTAAACACCAACTATGATTAGAAAGCTCAGTTAGCCATACCGACAGAAAGAAAGAATGAAAGAAATAACATAAGGAAAAGGGCGATGAGATAATGGGCGAGAAAACCGAAGAAGCAACTCCCATCTGCTGCAAAACCTGCGCATATTTGTAACCAGTATATTAAAATAGTAAATTCTCGAGGAAAGCCCCTTCACGCGCCGCAGACACGGCGCTGCAAGCTGTACAGTCGTGGGTGCATTCAAATCGTCAAGTAGGGTTATAAAATCATCGATTATTTTTTTACAGAAAAGAACAAACAAAAATCTGCTAGCTTGTTGCATGTTCCCCCTGGGTCGCATGCTGACAGACTGCATATGACGTGGTCTCGTTTTCATGCCGGCGGTAAATTTAATGTACAAGCGACGTCTGCACTTTGGACACAAGCGACCAGAACGGCGAACGTACTTCGGGGTTTTTGTTAGGGGGCTAGACTCGCCTGAATGAGCAGGGATATCAGCCCGACGCATCACACGCCGGCTTTTGTTTAGTGAACACAAATTGGCGGCTTTGTGTTTGGACCTTTGACAGAAGATGTATCATATGCGAGGAGTAGGTATATTTATTTCCATTGGCGGGGTGCCGCCCTCATGCTATTTTATGTAATAATAAAAAATAGTGCGCCTATCTTTCATGGTGCTAGAGAGACTATCCTGGGTTTCTATATTGTCCAACCTGCACTGTCACGACTAGTTATAATGTCTTAATGATGATGTTCAAGTCTATACAGTTACTATAAAACTCATTCAGTATGACATTACTATGTCTAAACAGATTCAAAGACTAATACTATAGGACATATCTACATTTCAGTTCACAGATGCAAGTGTTATGGAGATTACTGAGGGTAATTGCCAGAGCTGCAGTGTATCGTGCTTTGTGCGATGCACAATGCACTTCGCTTGGGAACATTTGCTCTGAAATAGAGACCAAACCATGCTGGACCAAACTGTGTGCAGTCAATGAAAACCCTCTTTTTGGCATCACTTGTCAAAGGCCTACTGCTCTATAATGTTTATGTTTGTCTGATCCTCTCACAGTGCAGAAATTACGTCTAAAGAGGCCATACCATAATAGATAAAAGCCAGTACATTGAAATCCACTATCTTGTCATCAAATCAAATTGTGTAAACAAAATGATCATGTGGTTAATCCTAAGACTTTCAGGATGACCACTTGGTTATTCTTAACTCTGTGTAACCAAGGACAGTGTGATTTGTGCATTTCTGCATACAGATTGTGCACTGTATTGTTTGTGTCCACATTGATAACAAAAAATAACAGTAGGAAAAATGTTAATTATTGAAAATATGAGGCTCGCACTAAAATTGCAAAAAATTAATTGTTTTACACTGGGCGGGGAGGGAGAGGGGGGGGGGGGGGAATGAGGAAGGGTTTAAAATTTACCTCTAAAGCAAGAAAATAAAGGTGGGTGCATAAATAAAGTTGAAAACTAACACAATTTGCAGAAAACAAAATTTCAGTCAGTAATAAAAGAATACACATCACAAAGCGGCTTCCCTTTTAATCTGTGGTAATTATGTTATGCTCCTAATATGTATGTCCATGCATTTTCTTTAATTCCAGGCACAATGATCATACAAGCTGTCAGCAAAAACAATAACAAACCAACAACAAATATTAAGCTCTCAAATACACACGAAGCACAAATAAACAATGAGAAATTTATTACTGAAATTCATCACCAAATACTGACTGCAACACTAAACTTTCGCAAATGCACAAATAGCGAAATGTATCACTTTGTTTTTATCATTTATAAAATAGCAACCAATATATATCACAGTTTTTTTTTTAATCATTTGTATAAATAGCAACATATATCACTTTGTTATGTTTTATTTAAACATTTGTGCAAAAAGCAAAAGAATAATACTTTGACTTGTGCAAACAAACAACAACATTTATTGTAGTCTAAGTGACCACATAGCTCCAAAACACACAAAAACAATAAGTAACAAAGAAATACAAAATATTTTACAAATTGAAACTCTGTGTGTACTGTGCACCCTTGAAGTTAAAAAAAAATAAAACAAAAACTATTTTACTTAGTGTCTCAAAAGCTGACTCGACAAGTCAAGATTTGAAAAAAAAAATATGGGTTCTGACTCACAATTCTTCTTCTCACCCCCCCCCCCCCCTAAAAGAGCAGTTGGGATAATGTTTTGAGGTTTACAGCTAGGCTGCAGTATCTGCACATATTGGACTAACATATCCAAATTCAATCAATGCCATTTTAAACCCTTTTTACTTGAGGAGTTGTAGTTCTAGCACCCCCAACACACCACCCCCCCCCCCCCCCCCAACCAAACCATATTCCCATATATTCCCTAATGGGGTTACCAGAACCCATGAAGGGTGCCTTTATAACTGATTACAGCTTTTAGTTAGAAAGAATTCTACTTCTCAACATAAATTACAGCTTTTAGTTAGAAAGAATTCTACTTCTCAACATAAATTACAGCTTTTAGTTAGTAAGAATACTACTCAATATAAATTACAAATATAAGTTAGCAAGAATCCTACTCCTAAACATAAATTACAGCTTTTAGTTAGAAAGAATTCTACTTCTCAACATAAATTACAGCTTTTAGTTAGAAAGAATCCTACTCCTCAACATAAATTACAGCTTTTAGTTAGAAAGAATTCTACTTCTCAACATAAATTACAGCTTTTAGTTAGAAAGAATCCTACTCCTCAACATAAATTACAGCTTTTAGTTAGAAAGAATTCTACTTCTCAACATAAATTACAGCTTTTAGTTAGAAAGAATCCTACTCCTCAACATAAATTACAGCTTTTAGTTAGAAAGAATTCTACTTCTCAACATAAATTACAGCTTTTAGTTAGAAAGAATTTTACTCCTCAACATAAATTACAGCTTTTAGTTAGTAAGAATACTACTTCTCAACATAAATTACAGCTTTTAGTTAGAAAGAATTTTACTCCTCAACCTAAATTACAGCTTTTAGTTAGAAAGAATTCTACTTCTCAACATAAATTACAGCTTTTAGTTAGAAAGAATTTTACTCCTCAACATAAATTACAGCTTTTAGTTAGTAAGAATACTACTTCTCAACATAAATTACAGCTTTTAGTTAGAAAGAATTTTACTCCTCAACATAAATTACAGCTTTTAGTTAGTAAGAATACTACTTCTCAACATAAATTACAGCTTTTAGTTAGTAAGAATACCACTTCTTAACATAAATTACAGCTTTTAGTTAGTAAGAATACTACTTCTTAACATAAATTACAGCTTTTAGTTAGTAAGAATCCTACTCCTCAACATAAATTACAGCTTTTAGTTAGAAAGAATTCTACTTCTCAACATAAATTACAGCTTTTAGTTAGTAAGAATACTACTTCTTAACATAAATTACAGCTTTTAGTTAGAAAGAATTTTACTCCTCAACATAAATTACAGCTTTTAGTTAGTAAGAATACTACTTCTCAACATAAATTACAGCTTTTAGTTAGTAAGAATACTACTTCTTAACATAAATTACAGCTTTTAGTTAGTAAGAATACTACTTCTTAACATAAATTACAGCTTTTAGTTAGTAAGAATCCTACTCCTCAACATAAATTACAGCTTTTAGTTAGTAAGAATACTACTTCTTAACATAAATTACAGCTTTTAGTTAGTAAGAATTTTACTCCTCCACATAAATTACAGCTTTTAGTTAGAAAGAATTTTACTCCTCAACATAAATTACAGCTTTTAGTTAGTAAGAATACTACTTCTTAACATAAATTACAGCTTTTAGTTAGTAAGAATCCTACTCCTCAACATAAATTACAGCTTTTAGTTAGTAAGAATCCTACTCCTCAACATAAATTACAGCTTTTAGTTAGAAAGAATCCTACTCCTCAACATAAATTACAGCTTTTAGTTAGAAAGAATCCTACTCCTCAACATAAATTACAGCTTTTAGTTAGTAAGAATACTACTTCTTAACATAAATTACAGCTTTTAGTTAGTAAGAATACTACTTCTTAACATAAATTACAGCTTTTAGTTAGTAAGAATACTACTTCTTAACATAAATTACAGCTTTTAGTTAGTAAGAATACTACTTCTTAACATTAATTACAGCTTTTAGTTAGTAAGAATACTACTTCTCAACATAAATTACAGCTTTTAGTTAGTAAGAATACTACTTCTTAACATAAATTACAGCTTTTAGTTAGTAAGAATCCTACTCCTCGACATAAATTACAGCTTTTAGTTAGTAAGAATACTACTTCTTAACATAAATTACAGCTTTTAGTTAGTAAGAATACTACTCCTCAACATAAATTACAGCTTTTAGTTAGTAAGAATACTACTTCTTAACATAAATTACAGCTTTTAGTTAGAAAGAATCCTACTCCTCAACATAAATTACAGCTTTTAGTTAGTAAGAATTCTACTTCTTAACATAAATTACAGCTTTTAGTTAGTAAGAATACTACTTCTTAACATAAATTACAGCTTTTAGTTAGTAAGAATACTACTTCTTAACATAAATTACAGCTTTTAGTTAGCAAGAATCCTACTCCTCAACATAAATTACAGCTTTTAGTTAGTAAGAATCCTACTCAACATAAATTACAGCTTTTAGTTAGTAAGAATCCTACTCAACATAAATGACAACTTTAAGTTAGCAAGAATCCTTCTCTTCAACATGAATTACAGCTAAGTTAGCACAAGCCAGGTCAAGATTTTGACTTGATGAGGTACTAAGCTATATAAAGCCCTAAGGCCCTACCGTTTTTAATAACATCATTTAATCGCAGAAAAATAAAAAATATATTCACCTTTTCAATATAGGATTAATGGAAATGTACTACCACTTATTTTTTTTTATCAAATGAAATAATAAAGAATGTGCTTGCAAAATCAGAAAAATTATATTATATATTCCTTTAAAATAGTAAAACATGTGTTGTTAAAAATTTCATTTATCTAAATAATAATATAAATATATTTTTTTAAATTGCATTTTTTAAGGAAAAAAAAGAAAATTTTTTTAGGTCCATGCAACAGTGAGGGCTCTTTGGGAGCGAGTGAACTGTGTGGAGGTACAGATAGATCATTACGGTCGAAGCAGGATGGTGCTGCAAGGAGTTATCAAGGGATCTGGATGACGCTCAAAACTCAGGGGAAGGATGAGATGGATATACAATCAGACAGTTACTGGTGCCATCAAAATGGAACTCTTTGCTTGCTGCTGAAGATGTGGAAGGAGTGCTTATCAACTGCCAGAAAGCTAGCATTAGCTTTTAGCTAACACAGATTTAAAAAAATTGTTAATTGCATTGGAACCCACAGGGACATAGGAATAAAGGAAGGCCAAAAAACACATGGAGAAGAGAGCTGGAGAATGAAGTTAGAAAGATGGGGAAGACATGGGGAGAGCTCCATGCAATGGCGAAGGATAGAACGACTTGGCGTGAGTTGGTTGAGGGCCTATGCTCCATTGGGGCCTTGAAAGGCTGAAGAAGAAGAAGAAGAAGAACACAGATAATGACTTTATACATAGACTGCATCATTCACCTGAGGCAATCAACTTTTTAAAAAGATAATAATTTGATAATAATTGTAGCATAATTTGCTTGTTGAGTCTTGTCTTGAAAAAAAAAAAAGGATTCTCTGCTTCATATTTTCTACTGCCTTTTATCTTCCAAAGAACTTCAACTCTTTCAAACCCAAACAATGTGATTAGTACTTCTGTTAATCCCAGCCAGCGTGTAACACGTTCTAGTCCTTCCCACATCTGGCATGGCATGCAAAGAAATCTGGCTTCCCCAGTATTTAGGCAATACACTCATGGTTATTTCCTACTGTTTTTTATACATATGGTATTTTCCAGTAAAACCTTCAGGCACTCAATGAGGTAATCTACTCCCATCAAGTAAGCCTATTCTTTGGCATGATATGCGTAATTTCTTCCCTAAAAATTAGTTTGTAAAAAAAGTTTTTTAAGTGTGTATATTGAAACTCAAAATATGCTTATACACATATCCTTACGTCCTTTTTAGGACGTAATTTTTTGTTATTTGAAGCCCCACTCTGGCTTTTGCCAGGGGCCGCAATATAGGCAGGCCATAAATATGGCTAATTGTCTGAACGCGGTTTCTGGGACCTCTCCACGGCGATCCTCATCCACATGGTGGTACTTTGTGTCATCGGGTGTTTATCGCTTGTGTGATGTCCTAGTGGGGTAGAAAGTCAGTCAGTCAGTCAACTCAAAATAAAGACAAATCTCTTTTCAACAAATGACACCAAATGACAACATCAAATGACATCACATATACCACCACAGATGACATTTGCTTGATTTCTAATACTTAAATAAACACTGCCTATAGCTGCAGTGATGGTGTCATTCTAAATACAGTTATGTCATTATTTTAAAGAACTCATGTGACGTGAATGGCCAAATGCTTATCTACTGAACAAAAGGTCCTGTGTTTTTAAATTTACTTGGGCTCTCAGGTTAACTCAGTTTAAAATGGGTTCCAGGAAAAGTTCTGGGAAGTGAAGCTGGCCGCCATATCTTCAACTGAGTGCAGACTGATGAATAAAATTATTGATCTACCACCATATACTCTATATGCCTATCTCTACTGCGTACAAAATGCGACTCCCGCAACCCACATGGAGAATTTCAGTTAATATTTATTTGTTTAGCTCTTTCTCAAAACTCTACATCACAGAACTTGTCATTCTATTTATCTGGCTTTATTCTGCACAGGCACTGGATAATAAATATGTGTAGTCACTACTGACAGTCAGCCTATGGATCATGCTGATATTATCAATGCCCTCAGAGAAATGGGAAGGATAGAGGACTTTGGCGGCAGTGAATCCACATCACTTGCCAGAATGGCAGACTTTGGAATTAAGATCAGCACAGCAAAAAACGAGACGCACACCAGACACGCCAGAAGACTTGTAAATCAACATAGAACTGGTACTATTAGCCATCGGACGTTGGGGTTCATACTAAGGGGAGGATCTGAGCACCTATGGACATGTCCGGAGTGCAATGATGATAACCCAACTAACTAACTAACTAACAAATATGTGTAGTTAGTTAATTTTCTCACAAAATATGAATAATTAGTCCAGATTTCTAAGTAGGTCATCACAATTCTCTACCAAGATCCTAGCTGTAGAGAATCTGAAATCTGATTTTTAAAGCTCTTTTTTTTATTTATTTTTTTAATGGGAATAATGAGGGTGCTAAAATGTTACATAGAAACTTTTCTGCTGTATGGCAGCGAATCTTGGAATGTCAGTGAACAAATTATGAAGAATTTAGAAGCAATAGAGATGTGGTTTCTGAGACAAATGTTACGAATACCTTGGACGGCCAGAGTAACTAACAATGATTGCTTGAAAGAAGCTAATGAAAGTAGATCTCTATATACAACAATAAGAAAGAGACAAACACTGTTCTTTGGCCACATAATGAGAAGAGATATATTAGAGAACATTGTGACAACTGAAAAGATCAATGGAAAAATGGGTAGAGACAGACCAAAAGAGATGATGCTGAATGGGCTGACAGAATGGCATGGAGGGATATCATCAAGAGAGCTGTTCCAGGCAACCAGGGATCGTGATATGTGGAGACGCATGAGCATTTACGCCAGTTAGCAGGGCACATGATGATGATGATAAATGGGAATAAGATCTAAACTGTAATAATTGAGATGGGTACATTGTGAATATTTAAATGAAATTATTCATATCCAGAATTCTGTAATAAGATTAGGTCATAGCTCTACAAACTGTGTGTTACAACACATACTGCTGTGTGAAGGTTGTCTACTGAACTGGTGTTATTCAGCTGGTATTATTTAGATTGTTTCATTTGTGTTAATCATAAATTATACAATGAAATGAATCTTTGAAATGTTATCTATTTTTAAAACAAATGAAAGGTTTTCAAGAGATATTTTGTGTCATAAAAACATTTAGCTATTGCTATTTCTATTTCTGTCTGCATCTCTTATAAATAGGTTAGTTTTACCTCTGCTTTGCCAGTAGATTGAATTACCCTGTCATGAAACTTTGGTTTGTCTAAAAAGTGGGTTACCAACATGAAAAGTTTAGAAAACTCTGGATTAAGTAAATACTGATGTTAGAAAATGTAGTAAACTATTCCTCACATTTGTAATAGTTTAAAAAAGGCATGAACTTTGTAAGAGTTCATGTATGCCAAGAAGTGATAACAATCAAAGATCAGTCACGAAGCCGTTATATTATTAGATGACGCTTTAATCTGAACAAGGGTCATTAAATAATGACTAAAATCTGGATTTTCAAATTAAATTTATACCAGAACCCACAGGAAGGTGATACTGATTACACTAAATAGACAGATATCTACAAACATTTACCACCAGTGTTCAGCATATATAGGAATTTCGACAGCCTTAAACCTCGTCATTTAGTGTAGTCTTTTATGTACCTTATAACTGTCCATGTTTTTTTTTGTGTAAGCTGATGAAGGCCTTTTAGTTGCAACACCCATGTTTTCTTTCCTGATTGTGTTTTACTGGGGAAACTGGCTAGAGCTAATTTTTTTTTAAGATCTGTTTTTTTAATGATACAGATAATTAGCAAAAGTCATGTGTGGGTATACGCTGCCGATGTTGTGACTGTGAGATAAACAACAATGCAGCAACTACCTCTGCTTCTGAAGCTGCTTGTCGCTGCTGCTCTAACTGCCTTTGTCTTCGCCTGTCCTCAAACTCTTGCACTCGCCTTTTGTTCTCTTCAATTTGCTCTCTCAGTAATGAATCCTCAATCTGCAAATATAATATTTCACAGCATATAATATTTTTTTTTAAAAAGAAAGAACAGAAAACAAAGAAGCAAATGAATATCAGAGACAAAGTGCCACAGTTAGTTCATGTGCCAAACAGTGATCTGTTCTTGACCAGCCAGGAGACATCTGTTCTCTGCAGCTGACAACAGTTGTAAAATTAAGGGTTGGGGAGTGTGCATTTATGCTTAAATTTTCAGTTGTTAATTGACTGCACAAGTGTAAGAAAGGCTGCATGGAGGATGATGCCAGCGCCCTCTGCTGGCCCAGGTGGTACCCCCACTGTGTTTGAGTCATACCGCCAGCTGATTTCCTTCAGTCAGCCAAGATGCATGGTCCCATAATAGCATTTAAAAACAGCATGCCAAGATGGAGTTTGCAATCATGTAAATCACCTGGCCCTTTTGTCTGTAATTAAAATGATGGAAGTGATGTGTGCTCCATTATTATACCCCAGTAGTGGCGACCAACAGCTGAGCAGGATAGCCAAAGTTCACACACAATACTCACTTCATAAAAGCATCTCCTTCCATCCCCAACTTTGAACAACAAAAAATGATGAAAGAAGGGCATATAATCAGCTGCATTTCTTAAAGAGTGTGAATAAAGAAAATCTTAATTGGATTCAGTTTTGTAAAGATCACAGGGAGGCAAAGAAAGGTGCCATCTTGCATGTGCATGTGTGCCTCCAGGAAGACAGGCCATTTGTTCTGAGCAAGTCCCTCAAAGCCATTCTCCTGAAAGCTGGCAAGAACTGTAAGACAGCTGAGCAAGAAACATGTACCCCAGTAAATATTGATTTTTTCCTTTGTCTTTTCAGCCCCCATTGTCTGTTACAAGTGCAAGTTGCTGGCAGGCCCCAGAATCAGCAATGCATGTAACAGAGCTCAATGAACAACATAAGCCCAACACTTGACTGGGAGCCAGCTTTCTTCAGTCTTTCTTCTAGTTTTCTTCTTGCAAATCTTTGTTTGAATTCTGTTCACTGTTCAGGTCAATCTTTTCCCGATTCTGCTTTATTTTAAGCAGATGGAAGGCTAGGCAGGAGGGAGGTCTGGCAAAGGATTTTTTGTTTTGTTTTTGTTTGGGCAGTTCAAAAAAAGCTTCCTGCTTGGGACAAAGGCCACTTTAATGCATCCTGCTAGCTGCAATGATGCATACTAAAAGAAAGAGGATGGTGACTTAAGAAAGCTCAACATATGGGCTGCAATTACAACTGATAATTTGTGCTGTTCCCAAAAAAGTGAACCCCAAAGCAACAATGAAGTTAGCCTACAAATCCTACTATGATTCTCAGTTTTCTTTGTTAGTGTTCTATTTTTGGCTTTATAAAGATATTCAGTAATACCAAGTTCTTCCTTTGCCACCTCCTGATGTAGATGACAAATGAGAATAAAATTTGAAACAGTAAAATAATTAATTCTGCGAAATTTTAATCATGTACATTAAAAGGTTGGGGGGAAAAGGCCACATTACAACAAAGGGAGGTAACTCTCCTTTTCTTTGTTCCCTGTATTCTGTTTGTTTGGTTGTCTTTCTTGCTCAAACTTGATAATTAAGATAGTGAGTATTGACATGATCCGCCTCATATTTTTAGGGAACATATTTTCTATACTTTTGGCGCCTGCTTCTGTGCAGGTTTGGTAGGCTCACATTATATATTTGATCACGATGGTAGAAACTAATGCAAATTATGACTACACAATCACAAACTATCCAGGCTGGTTTTCTTAACGTCTACTCATTAGCCCACCCACAATGGACGACAGGGTACTATGTAACAGTAGCAATAGCTCCAAGATTACTGTTTCATGGAGTTACACTGGGTTGATGGCATTCGCTTCTCTCGATTCGTATCCTAACTGTGGTTCCTGTGGTAATAAGGTATCAATTTTTCAAGCGGCATTTCCAAAGAGAAACCAATTTTAAAACGATTCATCAGAAGTCCGGGTAACTTTAAGACGCAGTCCATTCCACGCTGGACTGCAGGTTACTTCGTGGCGACCCAGTATAATTATGCTATATGGCTAAAGGGTTCAACGGGGATTGTGGAACTTGTAGCTGTTTGATTGTCATCCGTGAGGTGTTAACCCTACAAAATGCAAATCTGGAAGCAGGAAAAACTTCTTTTTTTTTTTCAATTATTTGAAAAAAGAAAATAACACACACACACACACCACATAATACCCAAATCACCTAATCTGGAACATTGTGAACTCTACATCCTGCTAAGTTAGCCGTTACATATACTTCAATTATATATCTTTTTTTTCCGGGGGTTTTGAGGTTGAACAGGGTATATGGGAATTCCCCCCATCACTTTGCCTTATAAGATAAGGGATCTGATCGTTAGGTAACAATCCGACGGGAGGTAACAGAAGTAAGACTCTCTGCTTGTTCAGTCTGCGCCACCGTGAAATCTCCCTTCAAATTGCCTTAAACTGCTAGTACACTGTATTGTCAGACAACGAGTGATGGTTTGTATTAACCTGCCTCGCTTGAGAGTTGATTCAAGAACCGACATCACAGCACTCGGGGCATTCCCATAAGCGCCTCCGTCCCCATTCTCAGCAGCCAGTGAAGACTTCCGATACTCATGGTGCCAGTAGCATTCTCATTAAACGTCCGTCTTGCCTTTCCTCTGAGCCTCGAGCATCTACCATGCCCTCTCGTCACTCCCCGCTGCATCACTTTCACCAGACTGTGGTGATCCATCTGCTTCTCCGAACTGTACACGCTCTCCTACAAGGCACTAACCATGTCTGCCTTATCATGCATCAGAATTCCGCCAAGTTGTGCAGAACCAGCCAGTCTGTCTGTCTGTTCATTTCCCAAACACATCGGAGTGTCCTTCCAACTCCTTGTGCTTCTAGACTTGCAATCTTGCTCGTATACACGTTAAAAAGCACAGACGAGACCCGACTCGCTTTTGTCCACAAACGACCTTTGTCTCTTCTTGTTTTCTCTGCGTTCAACTCATTCATCCTTACAAATGCGATCTCCTGTGTGGGTTCCAGGGCCCCATTGTGGGGAAAACAAGAATAGACCCACTGCCTCCCCAAAAGCATGTCGTAAGAGTCGACTAACTGGGGAGCTTCCTTTGAAGTCGAAGTGCATCTGTCTGAGAGGCAAGGAACCAGCAGTCTTAGTTAGTTAGTCTTTCCTCTTGTGTCGAGTGCGGCACATAGGGCAGAGGTCATGACTCTCCATGCATGGCGGTTCGTTGCAATCTGTTGTAGGTCTTGGATGTTTGAGTGGCCCATGAGCGAGCCTTCCCTGATGATAGTTCTACGTAGGGTTTTCCCTTGGTCTTCCACGACAGATCTTTTCCCCTGTGGTGGTCCAAATGAGGGCTTGGTAAGGAAGTCTTGATTTTATCCATTCTAAGGGCGTGGCCGACATAGTTCCAGCGGGTTTTTCGTATAAAATTAGACACATACTCTTGCCTGGATTCTTGCCTTTATTTGTGTATTGGTTCGGAATCTGACCATTTGAAAATTTAGTATTCTTCTAAGGCATTTATTTTCAAAACTGTCTAATTTTGTGTCTAGAGTTTTCGTTGATTTTCAGCTCTCGCATCCATAGGTTAGTACTGGAATCACACAAGAATTGAAGATCTTGAGTTTTGTGTGTTTGCTAAGTGTCTTTGATTTCCAGATGTTGGACAGTTTATTGAAGGCACTAGATGCCAGTGCTATTCTAAATGGTATTTCTGGTGCGGTATCTCCTGTAGATGACATCTTGCTCCCTAGATAAGTGAAACCAGCAGTCTGCATTCAGTTAAATCAGATCCGTAAAACTGATGCACACGCAACACTCAGGTTCTGGAGCAGGACTGCAGTTCAGAAGTGGACGAACAGCCAGAACTGTACGCCAGAGTGTACAGCTGGTGAACGCGAAGAAGAAAAAGAAGACAAATGCGGTTTCCACGTTTGCTTTGTGGTTTATAGATAGCCTTCTATACATGCGCCTTTTTGCCCAACACATTCGATTTTAGCAAATCCCTGATTAGCCGTCTTCTCTTGCGACATGCTTAAGGCTTATTCTCTCCCCTACCCTATGTGATCCTGAACCATGCAGGAACTTTCTTCCTACTTTCCTTTTTACAGACGTCAGTCACAGACCTTATCTACGCTGATTATTTTGATGTTAGTTGTGTATCCTTCACAGGGCGTTTTTTTTTTTTTTTTTGGGGGGGGGGGGGTTGGGGGGTCATCATTGTTCTCGGCAATTAATACGTTCAGTAGTTCGCCATTGCCAACCAAACGGTCCGTGTTCCATACGAATGTCGAAATCACCGCAAAACGGTCTGCTGACAAATCGCCGGCAGCTGGAATCGAACCAGGTACTCCGGTTATACAAAACCCGATTCTCTATACATGTCCGCTTTATTCCATTTTTCCGATGCAATTTTTTTTTTTTTTTTTATTTTGAAGCCCCACCCTGGCTTCTGCCAGGGGCCCTGAATATAGCTGGGGCATAGATATGGCCTAACCATAGATATGGTCCGGCGGCTGAAAGGGGTTTCTGTGACCTCTCCATGGGTGATCCTCATCCGCATGGCGGCACTTTGTGTCACCGGGTTTTTATCGCTTTTGTGATATCCTGGTGGGGTGCAACTACCTACCCCCTTTTTTTTTTCTCCCAGCCTTCACCCACATAAGGTTGCAGTCTACACCAGGCTTGTTGTGAGGTCGCGCCTGGCGCCCCAATTATACCTTCCTATGAGGTTGAACGAGCTGTTTAGGATCTGCCCTAGTGACCTGCCATCCAGACTGACAAACTTTCAAGTAAAGTAAATAAGTAAAGGAAACTTGTCCATGCCTTCAGGCATATTGGGCATATAGGGTTAGACCTATATTTTATAAACCAAGAGGCACTCAGTGAGTGATGCGGTCAACATCACGTCGACCGCCTTTACTTTCCGAGATTTTACCTGGTACCCAATTAGGGCTTCGACGACCTGAGGGCCAAAGTCATTTAAGAGAAAAAAAAACTGTAGAACTAAATCTACAACCTTCAGATCCGCAGGCAAGCGTAAACCTCAAGGTAGCCCCAGGAAAAGAGAGAGTCGAAGGGGGTGGGGTGGACGGAAAGAAAAAGTCTGCAAATTTATTATTTACCTGTGTATACTGTGATTGATTGGCGTTCAACAGCACCAGGATATGGTACCGAGCGATAACTACTCGGTGACACAAAGTGCCACTATTCGGATGAGGATCACCTGGGGACAGGTCCCAGAAGCCTCGCTCAACCCATAGGTTGGGTTATATTAAGACCCCCGACAACAACCGGAGTTGGGCGTGAAAGAACGAAAAATTGCATCCCATACTGGGACGGATGAATGGTGTGTGGATAATATATATTTTTATCTCTCTCTCTCTCTCTCTCTCTCTCTCTCTCTCTCTCTCTCTCTCTCTTGTCCCCCCCCCCCAAGGACATCACACAAGCGATAAAACATCCGGTGACACAAAGTGCCACAATGCAGATAAGGCTCATCCGTTGAGATGTCCCCAGACACCTCGTTCAGCCGTTAGGCCATATTTATGGCCCGGCTATATTTAGGGCCCCCGGCAAAAGCCAGGGTGGGGCTTCAAAATAACGAAAAACTGCATCCCACAAGGGGATGAGAATTGTTTATCGACTACTGGATTGTGTTGTCTTGTGTACATCTGTACTATAAATCACAAACCCTTTCTGTCTTTTGTATGTTTATTAAAAATAAATGGTAACTCCTCCCATTCCGTGATAACAGACACACACACACACACACACACACACACACACACACACATAGGTGTCTCCATATTGTTAGACTAGATCTTGTACTGTGTGAGTAGTGAAGTCTAGCACACACGCCTGTATTGTCGATATTGCTAGACTAGATCTTGTACTGTGTGAGTAGTTGAGTCTAGCACACACGCACACACTGTGTTGTCGATATTGCTAGACTAGATCTTGTACTGTGTGAGTAGTTAAGTCTAGCACACACGCCTGTGTTGTCGATATTGCTAGCCTAGATCTTGTACTGTGTGAGTAGTTAAGTCTAGCACAAACGCTTGTGTTGTCGATATTGCTAGACTAGATCTTGTACTGTGTGAGTAGTTAAGTCTAGCACACACGCCTGTGTTGTCGATATTGCTAGACTAGATCTTGTACTGTGTAAGTAGTTAAGTCTAGCACACACGCCTGTGTTGTCGATACTGCTAGACTAGATCTTGTACTGTGTGAGTAGTTAAGTCTAGCACACACGCCTGTGTTGTCGATATTGCTAGACTAGATCTTGTACTGTGTGAGTAGTTAAGTCTAGCACACACGCCTGTGTTGTCGATATTGCTAGACTAGATCTTGTACTGTGTGAGTAGTTAAGTCTAGCACACACGCCTGTGTTGTCGATATTGCTAGACTAGATCTTGTAGTGTGTGAGTAGTTAAGTCTAGCACACACGCCTGTGTTGTCGATATTGCTAGACTAGATCTTGTACTGTGTGAGTAGTTAAGTCTAGCACACACGCCTGTGTTTGTCGATATTGCTAGACTAGATCTTGTACTGTGTGATTAGTTAAGTCTAGCACACACGCCTGTGTTGTCGATATTGCTAGACTAGATCTTTTGTAGTGTGTGAGTAGTTTAAGTCTAGCACACACGCCTGTGTTGTCGATATTGTTAGACTAGATCTTGTACTGTGTAAGTAGTTAAGTCTAGCACACACGCCTGTGTTGTCGATATTGCTAGACTAGATCTTGTAGTGTGTGAGTAGTTAAGTCTAGCACACACGCCTGTGTTGTCGATATTGCTAGACTAGATCTTGTACTGTGTGAGTAGTTAAGTCTAGCACACACGCCTGTGTTGTCGATATTGCTAGACTAGATCTTGTACTGTGTGAGTAGTTAAGTCTAGCACACACGCCTGTGTTGTCGATATTGTTAGACTGTATCTTGTACCGTGTGAGTAGTTAAGTCTAGCACACACGCCTGTGTTGTCGATACTGCTAGACTAGATCTTGTACTGTGTGAGTAGTTAAGTCTAGCACACACGCCTGTGTTGTCGAAATTTCTAGACTAGATCTTGTACTGTGTGAGTAGTTAAGTCTAGCACACACGCCTGTGTTGTCGATAGTGCTAGACTAGATCTTGTAGTGTGTGAGTAGTTAAGTCTAGCACACACGCCTGTGTTGTCGATATTGTTAGACTAGATCTTGTACTGTGTAAGTAGTTAAGTCTAGCACACACGCCTGTGTGTTGATATTGCTAGACTAGATCTTGTAGTGTGTGAGTAGTTAAGTCTAGCACACACCACCCTGTGTTGTCGATATTGCTAGACTAGATCTTGTACTGTGTGAGTAGTTAAGTCTAGCACACACGCCTGTGTTGTCGATATTGCTAGACTAGATCTTGTACTGTGTGAGTAGTTAAGTCTAGCACACACGCCTGTGTTGTCGATATTGCTAGACTAGATCTTGTAGTGTGTGAGTAGTTAAGTCTAGCACACACGCCTGTGTTGTCGATACTGTTAGACTAGATCTTGTACTGTGTAAGTAGTTAAGTCTAGCACACACGCCTGTGTTGTCGATATTGCTAGACTAGATCTTGTAGTGTGTGAGTAGTTAAGTCTAGCACACACGCCTGTGTTGTCGATATTGCTAGACTAGATCTTGTACTGTGTGAGTAGTTAAGTCTAGCACACACGCCTGTGTTGTCGATATTGCTAGACTAGATCTTGTACTGTGTGAGTAGTTAAGTCTAGCACACACGCCTGTGTTGTCGATATTGTTAGACTGTATCTTGTACCGTGTGAGTAGTTAAGTCTAGCACACACGCCTGTATTGTCGATATTGCTAGACTAGATCTTGTAGTGTGTGAGTAGTTAAGTCTAGCACACACGCCTGTGTTGTCGATATTGCTAGACTAGATCTTGTACTATGTAAGTAGTTAGGTCTAGCACACACGCACACACTGTGTTGTCGATAATTTTAGACTGTATCTTGTACCGTGTGAGTAGTTTAGTCTAGCACGCACATACACACGCGCGTGCGCACGCGCGCGCGCACACACACACACACAAACATGTGTTGTCGATATTGTTTAACTAGATCTTGTACCGCGTGAGTACTTAAGTCTAGCACACACACACGCGTGTGTTGTCGATATTGCCAGACTAAATCTTGACTGTGTTGGCTGATCGATATCCTGGAGCATCTGAGCTGTACCAGTGACTACCAACCTCCGTGACTCTTTTATCAGCTCTTGGTGTGAGCGCTCAATAACCGTTGTGTACAAGCACGGTTAGGTAGGACACAACAAAACAGGACGTGACCGAAATTAGTCGTTCTGTCTTTTATCAAACTAACATAATCTCGCTGTGTGGGTTCCGGGACCCTATTATAGGGAAAACAAGAATAGACCCACTGCCTACCCAAAAGCATGTCGTAAGAGTCGACTAATTGGGAGCTTCTTTCGAAGTGAGAGTGCATCTGCCTGAGAGGCAAGTAACCAACAGTCTGCGTACGAATTAGTCAGATCTGTCAAACGTATATCCACGCAACACTCAGGTTCTGGAACAGGACTGCTGTCCAGAAGTGGACGAACAACCAGAACTTTCCGCCGGAGTTTACAGCTGGTGAACGCGAAGAACAAGAAGAAGAAACTAGCATAAAAATACACATCACCATCCTCATAATCCTAATCAAAATTATGTTGTACAACATTATATGTCACATAAGGCTCACAGTCTATTCGTCTGTTCCTCTATTCCGTTCCATCCTGCTAAATTCTTTATATTTAAAAAAATATATATATATACGTATATAATTAAGTTTGAGGGTGTAAATTATCCAAATAAAACAAAATCGCGAAACTACTAATTCAGCATCATCATGCAGTGGAATACAGGTAATTAAGATTCTCAGTTTCACAGCTTTACCAGTCTAGTGTCGGCTCTGTGGCTAAGTCTATGCGAACGCTTCGTAATGCTTGGGTGCTGGGTTCGATCCCAGCTGCGGGCAATGCGCCTTGCCTTGGTTTCTACAATGGTATCAGGGAGCCGACCGTCCAGTAAGCAATGGCAAACTACTGGACGTAAATTTGCCTAGAGAAACCACACAACAGCCAGGGGCTGCTGGAGTTGGTTCTGCAACGTTCTGTAAAGGATACGCAACTAACCTAACCAGTCTAGTAGGGGACTGTGTGGTTTTGAGGCACTGTATCCGCCTCGAGTGCTAGAGGTTCCGAGTTCAATCCCCGGTCAGGGCTGGGATTTTTTCACGTCGACTCAGACTTCTTGTAATTCCCCCTGGTCTCTGGGTAGTGGGATCAGACGCCCGTGTGCATTGTTGCGCAAGTAAAAAGTCACTTGGCAGTTAGAAATTGAAAAGCGTAGGCTAACGGCGCTGCCCGGGCAAAATTTGGAGTTAAAAATCTACCCAAAGTATTTCAGGATCCTCGCCAGTGCTACAGAACCTGTGCTCAATGCTGCGCTTCTTCGGACTCAGAACTGAGTTAGAAGTAGAAGTAGAACGGAGCACTTATGGGTCATGATGTTGAATCGTTTAGATGTTGGATGTAATTCCAGAATAGTTTTTCATTTGAAGTTTAAAGGTTTTTTTTCCCCTTTTCTTTCACTATCAGTTCAATAATTAATGTGTAAAATATATATTACACACGTTTTATTTTGGTCTGGGCGCTCGTAAATTACGGTAACTGCTATAATTAAAACGTTGATCTCACTGGGGCCAAGGCTCAACAATCCAACAGTACTGATGTGGATTAAATAAAACCAAATTGTGACCGGTACCGTCAGTATGGGAACTCTGCGCCCGCTGCATAAGATAAGAACGGAGCACGCATGGGAATGCCCCGAGTGCTGTGATGTCAATTCTTGACTCAACTCAACTGGTGCTGATTAAGAGAGAGTGTAAATCATAGTAACTTTATTTTAACTATAAACTCACTTTGAAGTGAATTACAGCCGACTTCGTGAGGGTTTTTATGCAAGATAACGTTCTTTGTAAGTACCGCGTGCGCAATGTAAGCATGAGTGCGAGACTTCAAGAGTGCTGCAGAGACTTTAAAAAGCATAAAACTGCAGTGCCATTCAGGGATATCACAGCACTAAAACTAAAAGTTTATCACATCACAGACTAAAAGAAAAAAAGCTTACCAGAATAAAAGATACGGGAGTTAAGAGCGGCACAGCCAAAGGCGAGAGGCACACCGGGCATACAAAGAAGTAACACTATTAGTCACATGACGCTGGGGTTCATACAGAGGGAAGAATCTGAGCACCTATGGACATGTCCGGAGTGCAATGATTATATCCAACTAACTAACTAACTAACTAATTAACTAAGAACTATAAAGAATAATATACCACACAGTCAGTTATTTGGATCATTAGCCCTACCTTTGATATTAAATCAGTTTTTTTTTTTAACTTATTTTTTTTTTAAACACGGGGATTGTAAACAGAGAAATAAAAACAACAACTTCAGAAAACACCGTCTAGATTTCAGCGGCTCATTGCTCAAGCAACTGAAGCAGAGACCTCCAGAAAATTTAGACGCAATGAAAAATAGTTCACTCTTTCTGTTACCAACATACTTCAGACAGTTCAGGACATACGTAAATAGTGTACAGTTATGACATTTGTAGGGAATACTTATAAAAGAGTGAGCAGCTGAAAAACAGTTGAATCTGACTTGTAATGAGGTTGTAACTGTTGCTGTAAACATGTCGAATCTTTGTTGGCTCAAAGAAGGCGACAGAGCCCGTGTGGGAATGTACCAAGTGCACGGGTGTTAATTATTGATTCATTTATACATCCATTTCATTAAATTAATTTTGTTTTTTAATTTTTTGTTCCATGTTTTACCTGTACTATGGTGAATCGCTGTGATCTAGACGCTCGGAATGAGTGTGAAGGAAGAAATGATTGCAGAAAGGATGAGAGCTGAGCGTCTGATAAGAAACGGATTAAACACAAATGTTGACAACAATGGATCTGAAATCCCATGCTATCATTGTGGAAGACTTTTCTTGACACGGGCGGGTCTTGCTAGTCACACTCGCCATCGCCATGGACTGTGAGTCTCATGCCAATCGACTATGATCTCAACCCTCGACCTTCGCATCCATAGTCGAGGGTCTAGTGGCTAGACCGTAGCGGCTCCCAGTTGCCTGAATGTTAGTGCCAATAGTCAGACCATGCGAGGCCTTATTGCTGTCACAGATATTGGCCTCTTCATCTACAGGTGGTGTCTACCTGTGGTTCTGTCGAAATTATCCCGTATACTCTCACAAGAGAGTCGCCAGTCAAAACACACTGGACTGTAAGGTCAAACAACAGGGAAGTACGTGACGTGACCGTTACGCGTGTGACCTGATTATAACTTCCTTGAATACAGCCTTGAATTGTTCGGATTTTCCCTGCTAGGTTTCATTCTTCTTCTCCTTTCCCTCCTCCCTCCTCCTCCTTCTTCTTCAACTTCTTCTTCTTTTCTTCTTCTTTTTTTTTTCTTCTTCTTCTTCTTCGCATTTACCGGCTATAAACTTCGGGGAAAAGTTCTAGTTGTTCGTCCTTCTTCATCTTTTTCTTCTTCTCCTCATCCTTGTTCTTCTTCTTTTTTTGCATTTTCCAGTTGTAAACTTCGGGGGTAAAGTTCTGATTGTTCGTCCACTTCTGGACTCTAGTCCTGTTCCAGAAACTAAGCGTTGCTTGTACATCCGTTTCAGTTGTCTGATTCATCTGCATGCAGATCGTTGGCTCCTTGTCTCTCAGGCAGATGTAATGCGACTTCAAAGGAAGCAAATGCGGCTATTTGAATTACAGGGGTGGTCAAACCATCATGTCAGTCATCGGAGATTTGAGCACGCGCGGGAATGCAACGTGTGCAGTAACGCAGATTGTGATTCCTTGAACCAGGACCATTCAACTGACAGCCCGCAGGCCACATCTGGCTCGTGGAAGGCCAGTGTTTTGTGGCGACTTGGTCGCTGTGGTTTAGTGTGAGTGTCACCCCTAGGGAAGGAGAACAATGAATAGACCTATACATTACCACCTATTATAGGTTTTCAGAATTTGGATAAGTTAAGCCGAAAGGTGCGAATGTCGCAAGATAGCTGTATATAACAAAACATCATGTCATCCGCCAATTTTATTGCAGAAGAAGAAGAAAATTTTATTGAAGAAAGAAGAAGAAGAAGAAGAAGAAGAAGAAGAAGAAGAAGAAAGAAGAAGAAGAAGAAGAAGAAGAAGAAGAGAAGAAGAAGAAGAAGAAGAAGAAGAAAGAAGAAGAAGAAGAAGAAGAAGAAGAAAGAAGAAGAAGAAGAAGAAGAAGAAGAAGAAGAAGAAGAAAAAGAAGAAGAAGAAGAAGAAGAAGAAGAAAAAGAAGAAGAAGAAGAAGGAGGAGGAGGAGAAGAAGAAGATGATGATAAAGAAGGACGAGAAAGATGAGAAGAAGAAGAAGAAGAAGAAGAAGAAGAAGAAGAAGAAGAAGAAGAAGAAGAAGAAGAAGAAGAAGAAGAAGAAGAAGAAGAAGAAGAGGAAGAAGAAGAAGAAGAAGAATGAGGAGGCGGAGGAGGTAGAGGAGGAAGAAGAAGAAAAAAAAAAGAGGAGGATGAGATATTTAAAAAAAAAAAACAGGTTCATTTTTAAGCTGGTACTCACCTCAGCTCGCTCGACATCAAACTCCAGGCACCCGACACCGTCCAGCCGCACCAAATCCAGCCAGCCTTTCCACACGACACAGACGCCGTTGAGAATAAACTGAGACTTCAAATGGACCTGCGCGAAACAAGGGAAAGTTTTCAGGGCATGGTAACTATTTGTGACGAAACTATCGTCTTAACTTGAAAATAAGACCTAACGTGAACATAAACCCTAGGGCGTCATGAGAGCTGAAAGAATATTGAGCCGGAGAATATTGAGAGAATGTTAGATGACAGAGGGGTAAAAGCTGTATACACGAGGCAGACCAAGAAGACGATGGAGAGATAATGTCCAGACAAACCACCAAGTGGAGGGAGAAGGCCAACCAGAGAGATGAGTGAAGGCGGGTGATATCTGCAGCAGTGAACCTCAAGGGCTCGGAATGTTGAAGAAGAAGAAGAAGAAGATTATTCAAGATAATCATAAAAGCCCTACCCCTAAAGTAAGCCCCGGATAATATTATCGGTCATGCGGGTGGATTTCATTAGTCCGTTAAAACACACAATGGAAGCACTGATTTTGAAAGTCATGAATTGATAAACAGTATAAATACATAATATGCTTTAATCTGATTAAAAAATTTCTAAAGACACACATATATATATACATACACAGACACACACAAAAATATATATATATATATATATATATATATATATATATATATATATTATATATATATATATATATATATATATAATATATATATATATATATATATATATATATATAGAGAGAGAGAGAGAGAGAGAAAAAAAAAACAGCCTAGACGTAGTTTGGGGGCAAATATTAATATAAAACTCAGTCTTATTTTAAACACAATCATAAACGAAAAACAGAAGATAAACCGATGTTGGTATTTTCTTTAACTTAGTCGAACGGTTAGGAACACTGCGTGATCTCGGGGCATGGCGTTCGCCTCGAGTGCTGGAGGTCCCGGGTTTAAGACCAGGTGTAGGGTGGTATTTTATTTTTTTTTCACGTGGACTTCTAGTAATCCCCCCCCCCCCCCCCCGTCTCTGGGTAGTAAGATCGGACCACCGTGTTTATTGTTGGGCACGAAAAACAAAAATTCCCTGGCAGTTGGAAATCAGGGGGGGGGGGGGGGGGGGGGGGGGAGGCAGTTGCCAGTACTACGTTTTGAATTTAAAATCTATCCAAAGTTTTTCAGGATCTTCGCAGGTTCTACGGAGTTCGCGCACTGCGCTGAGACACTTCGAACTCAGTCTTGAGTCAGAAGCAGAACGGCGCACTTATGGGTTCTAACCTTGTGCCATGATGTTGATCTGTTGTTTAAACCAGTAATAACAGATATCCGCACCTGTTTCCACGAATCAAAAGGCTATAAATTGTATATTACGCTACCAATGCCAATCATACACACACACACACACACACACCGAGGTGGTGGCAGTGGCTAGACGCTTGCCTGCAGGTCCAGCGGTTTGGCGTTCGAATCCAGGTGGATTACATAATTGACAGAAAGTAAGTTAATAATTTAAACCTACAAGGACATCACACAAGCAATAAACACCCAGTGACACGAAAGTGCCACTATGCGGATGAGGATTACCCGTGGAGAGGTCCCGGATATCACGTTCAACCGCCAGGCTATATTGCGGCCCCTGGCAACAGACAGGGTGGGGCTTCAAAATAACGAAAACATTGCATCCCACAAGGGGGATGACTCAGATAAGTAACTGACAGAGCATATCGCGGCAGACGAGATTCCTGCCACTCCGCTATCGCAGCTCCAAATAATTAATAAAGTAAGTTGTGAACGGCTGGCAAAACCTGTCATTCTGATTCCCGACCAAGGACAGAAATATAACAATTGAAAATGTCTCACCTTGCCTGGTTCTTGGTCGAAATTAACAAACTCCATTGTGGGCACTCTATCTTCAGGCCGGTCGGACCAAGAATTCCGTACAAAATTTAACTGTAGATTTGTTCCTGTAACCACGAACGCCTGTCAAACAAACGAAAGATAACTTCAAATACCCGAAACAAAATTTGATTTACCACCCCCTCCCCCCTCCCCATTTTAACTCAAATTGGAGAAAGGGATGGATAATAATTTAGATTAAAACAATTGCCGTGGCTGCATTTTTGTTTTGATGCAGCTTTTGTTCTCACTACTCTTTATAATTGTTTTTTAACTTGGTGACGTGAATGAAGTTTAAACCTACCGGGACCCCAAAGCCGATTCTACTGGGGCACAGACAGCTATCATCTGCCACCGGCTCACCCACAGGCTCGCCGGTAGACGAATTCGTAGCCAGGGTTGCTGTTTGAACGTGACGATTTTCTTTCTCCAGCAAAGCATCACCACTCGACGGTTATAACGTAACACAAAGTCATTACCCAGACACATAAAACACAGTCTCAGCCAACATACTTAGCACGAAAAAAACATAGACCATAAATATAACCGAACGCTGCAGGTATTTATAAAATTGGCAGAGACGTTTACATACAAAGTAACCAGAATTCCACAGTGTTCCAATTCAATTTCAATCCCCCCCCCCCCCCCCCCACCCCCCCCCCCCCCCACCCCAACAAAAATCAAAAGCTCAACCACGTTCAACCTGCTGCTAGCTAGTCGAAGCTGCCAACAGTCTACGGCTACATTTGTGGTCTTGTTCATTTGCACCATTTTCGTTGGTAAAGTTCTGGAATTTGCGCTGTTTCTGGGTTTAATGCTTCTTTCCTCCATGTCTCAGACTGTCATTATTTATAGTTTTAAAACTTTGAGTATTTTACTTTGCCGAAAAGTACTGAAAACAGTTTTTGGGTTTGGATAGATTTTGAATGTGAAAATATTCCGCGTCTGACCATTGTAGTTTTATAGTTGTCTTCCTACAATAAGAACGGGTTTATCATGTCATAGAGATGTGTGTGAAATGTTAGGTGGCGCCTCACAATGATTCTATCCGTAATTTGTTATAGTGTGGTCCGATTGTGTCGGTTTGGGTTGGGAGCTAGGCTCTGGTGTGTGTAAATACCTGACTATGCGTTAACGCAGCGGTTCTCAAACAAGAAATAAACTATCTTCGACAGTGGCGAGGGAGGACAACTTAAATTTTAACTTTTAAGTATCTACATGATTTCTTTAATAATTTCACAATTTGTATCCGACTTTTGTTGATTATTGCCGCGGCACCCTCTGCATACGCTCACGGCACCTTAGGTTGCATCGGCACCTTAGGTTGCCTCGCACCCAGGTTGAGAACCACTTCGTTAATGCATCGTTAGCTCGCCTTAGTGACGTCAGCAGCACGGCCCGTCAGCTGCAGCCGGTCGTGGATGAAGACTGCTTCGGTCACAATTTGCTACTGACCGTTTGATCAGTTTTCCCCCGCCTCTGACAGTCAGATACAAAGACAATTTAACATCCCAAAAAGATAGTAAAAACAATGACCGCGAGTAACGAGTTGACTGATGAGTCCAATGGGAAGTTCTTGAGTAGCGCGGACAACAGTTGGAAGCGACTGCAGAGGCGGGATTCCCCACATGGTGGGGCAATGCTATCTATACTATAGAACAGAAAATTCATGCGTCTGTCTGTCTGTCTGTCTGTCTGTCACAAGAACTTCTTCCAAACGGTGAACAGTAGTGATGTGACATTTGCACATGTCATTCAATTCCTCATTGCAATTTTCTGTTCGGCGTGAATACCTCGTGTTCCACTTGAGTTTGCAATGAAAATCAGTAACTCACAGGTTGCAATTTCCTGTTCGACGTGAGTTTGCAATGAAAATCAGTAACTCACAGGTTGCAATTTCCTGTTCGACGTGAGTTTGCAATGAAAATCAGTAACTCACAGGTTGCAATTTCCTGTTCGACGTGACTTTGCAATGAAAATCAGTAACTGGAAGGTTGCAATTTCCTGTTGCACCTGAGTTTGCAATGAAAATCAGTAACTGGCAGGTTGCAATTTCCTGTCCGACGTGAGTTTGCAATGAAAATCAGTAACTGGCAGGTTGCAATTTCCTGTTCGACGTGAGTTTGCAATGAAAATCAGTAACTGGTAGGACAATCCCTTCAAGACACAGACTTGGAGCTGACTGGCAGTGCTTCTCGCGTAGACACATGTATGCGGGGTTGTGAAGGATGACGGATCCATCAACATTTATCATCATCACCGATATCATCAACAACAGATTATAAATTATTATTATTATTATTACTCTCATTCTTCTTCTCCTTCTCCTTCCGCACTTTAATCTTGTTCCAGAACCTGAGTGTTGCGTGCACATCCGTTTTACATGTCTGCCCCATCTGTATGTAAACTGTTCGTTCGTTGCTTATCAGGCAGACGCATTCTGACATCGAAGGAAGCTACTAATTAGTCGACTCTTACGACATGCTTGTTGGGTAGGCAATGGGTCTATTGTTGTTTTCCCCCACAATAGGACTCCGGAACCAACACAGGGTATATGATACTGTCTATGAACCAACTACCGCATCCTTTACAGAACGTTGCAGAACCAGCCCCAGCATTTTAAGGCTGTTGTGTTTTTTGGGGGGCAAATGTTACGTTTAGTAGTTTGTCATTGCTTTCTCAACGCTCAGCTCTTTGTGCCACTGTCAAAACTAACGCAAGACAAACCATTCGCAGCTGGGATCGACCCGGTACTCCGGCATTACGAAGCGCGTTCGCAACGCCTAATGGGTTGGGGAGGGGGGTGCTAATAAAAATTAATACAGACTGAGTTTGATTCATCCCAGCGGAGCCATACACTAAATCTAGTGACCTGTTAAAAAACCAGTGCACGAAACAAAACTACAAATTGCTGCCTTTATTTTACCACAATTGCGGTGTAGGCAGGGTAGTCCTTGAGCCTGAAGATTTACGGCCACACGGCTAGTGCTCTCGCCACGACTGTGCAAGTGGGGATTTTATTTTGCCCCTGACAGAAATAATTCTCAGCCTTACTGAGAAATCGAACCCAGGTCTCCCGCTTGAGAACCCAGCGTTCTAACCATTCGGCCAGCCGCTCCTCACGAAACTGAACGCTGTTGGTAAACTTTATCAACTCGGCAAAGGCATCAATGAATCAATCAACTAACAGCTGCCACTGGTGTGTCACCAAGTACACTCCGTTGCAGACGTTTTATAATTGCTGAAATAGCAGAAATATTCAGCAGTAAACCTCTTTTAAAAAATCGCTCTCATTTAAAGTCAGAAAGAGGGTGCGAAAATGTTACATAGAACTTGTTCTGCTGTATGGCAGCGAATCTTGGAATGTCAGTCAACAAATTAAGAAGAATTTGGAAGCAACAGAGATGTGGTTTCTTAGACGAATGTTACAAATTGGACGGCCAGAGTAACTAACAACGATTGCTTGAAAGAAGCTAATAATAGTAAATCTCTATATACAACAATAGGAAAGAGTCAAACACTGTTCTTTGGCCACATAATGAGAAGAGAGACACTGGAAAACATCGTGACAACTGGAAAGATCAGTGGGAAAAGGGGTAGAGGTAGACCAAGAGAGATGATGCTGGATGGGCTGAAACGATGGCATGGAGGGATATCATCAAGAGAGCTGCTCCAGGCAACCAGGGATCGTGAACTGTTAAGACGCATGAGCGCCTATGCCAGTTGGCAGGGCACATGATGATGATGAAACCTCTTCAATTCGTATTAGAGTACAAGAAAGTAATAATAATACCAACGACACGGAATCGGAAACCCGTTACAAAACTACAAATAACATTAGTATCAAATTAAATACCAAGGTCTGAAAACACTTCAAAGTATTGTGAATGAAATCATGTGCAGAAGATATGAAACAATTAATAATTCACGTAACCTGTCTCGGTACCGGGCAACGTTATCAAATGACATACTTCCGCTACAATGTTAGATTTACTGTGTCAGCAGCCATTGTTTCTAACCCTAGCAACGCACCATGCGTGACTGTATATGAGGATATGGACTGCACGATAGTTCACATAAAGGCTATCGGCCTCGTGATATAAGTTTTCTGACAGAAGGATAGAAGAAGAAGAAGAAGACTAGTAGAAGAGGCAGAGGAAGACCAAAATAAATGAGGGTGGATGGCTTAAGACAGTGGCACAGAGTAATATCATCAGTGAAATTGATCCGAACACCAAAGACCGTGATCCTATGGAGATGCATGAACGCCTACGCCAGCTGGCAAGGCATTTTATGATATTGATCATATCCATGCAGCAAGGATGACACCAAACAATCCTTTACATTACCTCTCTCAGTTCACAAGCTGCGATTCTACGGTGGCCAAATTCAAGAATTCTCCATGACATCAATATCATATGCGGCGTCCGTGGCTTAGCCGTTGCGAGTCCGACTCGTAATTCCAACGTACCGCGATCGAAACCCACTGTTGGCTGCGTGGATCTTTTTTACCGTGATGCGGGACGTCGCAGGTCGACCCAGCCTGAAATGGGTACCAGGGTGGATGTCCTGGTGAAATCAAGACTTCCGGCGTAATGCTGACTACATTACCCACCCAGTGATGATTGGTCTGTAAAAATATGGGGTGCTCTTCCCACATGCCCGATGCGCCTAAAGGCGTGAAAAAGCATCTCTACTTTACTTGAATATCATACTATTCGAATTTTTTTTTTTAAATTAATTATCATATCAAATGCAGTTCTTGAAAAAAAAAATTAGATAAGCGGGACACTCTAATGCGTCAAAAGAAAGACTCGAACACACACATAACATAATAAATAGCCCTAACTCAGTAAAAAAAAAGTTTTTGTTTGTTAACTAACTTAAAAAAAAAACTGCAATAAATAAAACCTAGCTGACGATAAATATCACAATTAATTCAATGGTCTCCAAACATCGCAACGGAACAAAATACTACAGCAGTCACTAACAACATTCCTACAAAATATTTTTATAACATTTATTATTGTCTATATTCCTCCGGTGTCAAGCAGAGCGACCTGACGGCCTAGATAACGACGCGGCCGTATTTATAATCAAGTTTTCAGAAAGAAAAATTAATTGAAACTTCGACGACAGCAAAATTATGGTGAACCAGAACTGCTGCTAAAAATTAATCAGGGAATGTGAAAGATCATCAGAATAAATCACAGCATTCCAATACCTCTCGCGTGGATAATCATACACCTTTCTGGGGGACTCTTAAATACAAAGGTGGTGAAAAAAAAAGTTACACTAGATAAGACCGATGCTAAACGCCTGGCGAGAGCGTCGCACAAGCACGAACTACGTATCGCCGGTGATGATCCCCAGGATCTCCATAAAAACTGCACTCGTGAAATGAATAGCGCAGCCATGAAACGAACCCACAACAATAAGAGCGCCAGGCAAACGGTTTGGCCACTTCGCCACGAAGATCCCTCGATAAAATACGAATACAGAAGGCAAGAGGAATTTTTTTAATTTTACAGCACTGGGTAATGTGTAGAAGTCAGAGGAAATCAAAATTAGTACTAAACTTAAAAATTTTAGAAGTTAGAGGAAAACAAAATTAGTACTAAAATTAAAATTGGTAGAAGTCAGAGGAAATCAAAACTAGTACTAAAATTAAAATTAGTAGCAGTATGCACGGCGTACTACCGATGGTTAGCAAGTCTTCTATTTATCTGGCTTTATTCTGCACAGGCACTGGATAATAAATATGTGTAGTCACTACTGACAGTCAGCCTATGGATCATGCTGATATTATTAATACCCTCAGAGAAATGGGAAGGATATAGGACTTTGGTGGCAGTGAATCCACATCACTCGCCAGAATGGCAGACTTGGGAATTAAGATCGGCATAGCAAAAAACGAGAAGACTTGTTAATCAACATAGAACTGGCACTATTAGCCATCGGACGTTGGGGTTCATACTGAGGGGAGGACTGAGCACCTATGGACATGTCCGGAGGGCAATGATGATAACCCAACTAACTAACTAACTAGCTAAGTATGCACGGCGTATGTGGCTTAGGCGTTGCGAACGCGCTTTGTGATGCCGGGGTACCCCGTTCAATACTAGCTGCGCTCGATTTGTCTTGCGTTGGTTTCGACACTGGTACCGAGAGCTGACCGTTTAGGCCGCAATGGCAAACTACTGAACGTAAAATTTGTCTAGAAAAACCACAATAGAAACAAGAACCACAAAAATGCTAGGGTTGTTTCTGTGAAGACATGTAAAGGATTGGCAACTGACTTTTAACTGCTGTTTGTTTGTTTACGTTTATTCGACAGATCAACATCATGGTACACAATGGTGTAACCCATAAGTGCTCCGTTCTACTTCTAACTCAAGCCTGAAAAATCTCAGGACAGTGCACGAACTCCGTTACACTGGCGAGGATCCTGTGTGGAGCGGAAACTGCTGTATGGAGCGGAAGAAGACACAAACAATAGACTGCACAATTTATTGCCTGTCATATTTCGCTTTATCTCATTTTTGGACACTTTGTGGTGGGTAACCGCAACTTGTTTCTACGAATAAAGCCCAGATTTTTATTAGTAAAAGTAGTACTAGCAGAAGCAGTAGTAGTATAAGTTGTAGAAATAGTAGTAGTAGTAGCATAAGTTGTAGAAATAGTAGTAGTAGTAGTAGTAGTAGTAGTAGTAGTAGTAGTAGTAGTAGTAGTAGTAGTAGTAGTAGTAGTAGTAGTAGTAGTAGTAGTAGTAGTAGTAGTAGTAGTAGTAGTAGTAGTGACGGTTGTGATTAGTAGTTCTTGTTTTAGTTGTAGCAGTAGTCGACGAACTATTTGACCAGATTATGCCAAAGAAACAACAATTCCTTTTGTATATCCATATTAGGGATAGTCTTCTTATAAAACAAACATTTGTAGGTTCTTGTCCTGCCATGCATTTCATTTTACAGTTAATTCGTGGTTAATCCCGTGTCATTCTAAGCGCCATAAAAAAAAATGTCAAACATCAATTGTTCCCAATAATCGTTCCTTTCACTAAGGACTTTCATCTTGACAAGCAAACAAGGAAATGAAATTTCAGACGTGCTAACAAATAACACATTTAAATTAACTCACCAAATCGGCATGACCTTCCCGAACTTCTGCCTGAAATCTCAGTTGTCTCTCCTCTTGAGGTCTGTCTCTAAAACCGGTATATCTTACCTATGAAGGAACACAGATAGGTAGGTTGGTAGGTAGGTAGGTAAACTTTAGACTACGTTATATCATCAGTAAATACTTGATGAAACAACCTGCTAATATATCAGTATTGAACTTTACGAGATTAATACCGCAAAGAAATTGGCACAGGTAGGAGGAAAAATTATATATAATGTAAAATAAACGAAGCAATTTAATTCGGATGTATAAACTATAAAAATCCCGTGCTTAAATATCACATAGATTAACAACACATTCACAGGTGAAAACGATTCCTACCTCACTGTCCCTACTTAATTTTCTAAACAATTCGTCGTTTTCAAAGGTTATCCTCTGATCGGGTACAACCCGAGGCATAGCGAATATAAATTGTTTACCAACTTCACAATCTGAAGTGTTCGCGGCGAATGACAACATGCTTTCTGGTTGCCGTTCATCCATGTTTTCTGTTCACATCAAATCTTTCACATGTTGCTTCATACCTTCTGCTCTTTCATTGGCTGCCAGTTTTTCGACTGGGAGGGGATTCCGATCATCACTAGTGACGGAGATAACCATATTTGGGCTTTCTACTTCCGTGATTGCCGCCACCATTCGTGAATATTCTTCGGATGTCTTATAAATATTAAACAGCTGTGCCATAAAAGGGCATTTCCGCCCATCTCCGTTGCCTAATGACGACAAACCACGACCTAGTTTTAAACAAATAACGAGGAGTCGTCGAGATCGGAAATCCTTATCTCCGTGACTTTTTTTTTCCTCCCCCTATCTCGCTCAACTAGGAAACCCTTTATTTGGGAACTCCCCAGTTGGATAATCGACCGGGAAACACCCAGATATATTTGTCATCCCTCGCTGGCTCGTTTTAGCAAACCCCACAGTTAGTGTGTTGTTATAAGTGTACGTACCACGTTTATCACTGTCATTCGTGTAGATGAAAATGTCGCAGGAAATGTGAGCTTGAAAAAAAGTATAGAATAAAATCAATTAAAGTCAAGTCGTGCGCTTCCGATGGTTTGCTTAAGCAAATGACGAAATGTCAGATTCCATGTAAAATATTTATATTATTCACAATGCGGTTTAGAAAAATAGTTTATGATATTATTTTTGTCGAAAGAGACTTTGATCGCAACGTTTGGTATTTGTCTGAGCGGTTTTTTTTTTTCCTATTTTTCTTGTTGGGCGTTTTAGTCATTTACAATATGTGTACCGTTTCCGCAATAAAGATTCGCTGCAAAAGTGATATCGGTACTTTAACTTTATACGACCGCAACCCGTCGGCTTCGAGATTTCGTAGGGAATTCCTAGGGATCTTAAGAGGGTTTCTCTGCACAGTACCATATTATGAGGTGGGGAGGGAGGGGGTATGGCTAGTGCTAAAAGAATAGCGACTACTACTGAGCCTAACTTTAACCCCCTCCCCCCTACCCCGCTCCCCCCTACCCCGCTCCCCCTTTCCCTCCCCATGCTATGGGACGTTTTAGGATTTCCCTTCCTTCTTCTTCTGCGTTCGACATCAGTCATGCTAAACATTGAGTCCCGTCTGGGTCACAAATAGGATTGTGCGTTTAAGGTCGCCACCGGTCCCCCATAGCTTCTCTTGCAATGTGGGTCTATTGGGCCAGATCCAGTCTTTGCTGGGAAAGGTTAGGGCAGTACTGTAGTATGTGCTCAGGGGTCTGTCTTTCTGCTCAACAATCACAGGCGGCAGATTCTTTTATGCCTATCCTGTACAGGTGTGCTCTAAGACCACAGTGTCCAGTCCGAAGTCTAAAAATTGATGTTCGATTTCCCTTCCAAACCCGAAGCCGACGAGATGTCATTGTATAAAAGGAAAGTACCGTGGTATCTCTTCCACGGTGCCACTCTTATACTGAAGTTATTTGCTCGTCTTTTACAGGACGTTGCAAAACCAGCCCTAGCATTTTTAACTGTTTGCGAATTTACCACACACTTTTACTTTCGGTAGTTTGTCTTTGCATCAAACGGTCCGTTCACAAAACGGATATAGTAACGATTTCCGGCCCAGAAAGAGAGTGACTTCCCTTCCCATTCATGCCTCGTCGTGTCGCAGGGCCTGAACTATGTTGCGGGGGTGTCACGCTTAGTCACCGACCACCAACAAGCAGTATTTTACTCATTGTTGTCACATGTCGGCGATATCGGGTGTTCACGATGTGAGCGCTTTTAACAGTCCTAAAACCACAACCCACCTATCCCACAGCCTTAACCTACGCCACGCAATTGCATACAGCCTAGGTCGCACAACTGTATACAGCATGCAGATATGGGATGTAAGCTACACTCTCTCTTGCGCGTAGGCTGCACTCTCTCGAGAGACAAAGGCTAGGCTGAGACTGGAGGTACGGGGTTGGGGTTAGGGTCAGTTCTATATGTTTTAGGACCGTCTCGTGGATGTGGCAAGTGTTTTATCCAGTCCCCCTAAAATACATTAATAATGAGTGTTTACACTGAGGGAATAGTGCATTTCAAAAGTGTACCCTCACACTTTCACAAATGCCTCGAAAACTCCTGCTCGGATCAATTCGAATTTGTGAAGATAGCCTTAGATTTTCCAATTGTCCTATGGATTTTTAATTTACAAATGCACAGTTGCTGCTATTTTCTTAACGCGACGACTTTCTTAGATCTTTGTTTAATTAATATTTTGTATACCCCTACACATAAAATATACAGTAATTGACACACGCGTGAAGATTGTGCGGAAACCAGTTCACATAAGCAGCGATGCGTGGTGATTATTTTGAAAACCTATCCCGCATGCAATGAAATTTGTTCGTTTATCACGAAGGATAATGCTGGAGATGACCACCTCTTAGTAAAAGGCCAATGAAACGCATTGCAATTTGATGTTTTGAAAAGTTCTCGTTACCTTATTAACTATCACCATGTTGATTTTTTTTTTTTTGCTTGAATCAGTGTCTTTTTTTCATATACCACAAATAAGGCAAAATGGAAACTAAATTATTTAAAAAAAAAAAATTTTTTTAATGTATTCAGTGACATTTTTTATTAATTAATCAAATGAAATGTGACTGGAAAGTTTGATGAAACGAACAAGCAGAACAACATGCACAAAACAAACAAATCGACGTTTCAACTGGGGGTTTTCTTGACATGACATTATTTGGTGATTTGTTAATATCCTACCCCCAGATGACGTCATAGGACAGTCCAACATTTTAGAGGGTGGTAAGCTTGGGTTTCCCAGCTTTCTGATGCTTTTAACGAACCCCAAAACATATAGAACTGGCCCTAACCCCAACACACCTACGTCCTACGAGAGAGTGCAGTCTAGGTCCCACGACAGCCTAGGTCCCACGACTGCATGCAACCTAGTTCCCACGACTGCAAGCAGCTTATCTACCACCTACTGAAATATTAGATCTGTCCCGTGATCAGTGGATTTCCCCTGTTTGGGGTAGGATATAATTAAAGCACCCATTATTTTTACAGGTGGCATGCCAAATGTCAACAACTTACACCGAACGACATTCAAGATTTTTAAAGTTGGGTCAGGACTTCCGCAACGGACTGCCCCCCCCCCCCCCTCTCCCTCCCTCCCCTACAGAGTAAACACAAATATGATTCAGCAACTGGCGGGATTGAACGCAGTGTAGAACTGGACTCTGAGTTCTGTGCTAGAGAACAAAATGCATATACATGTTGTAATTGTAACAGACTCTGAAGACATGCTGAGAAAGGTGAAGATATGGATGTTTCCAGCAAAGTGGCAAGCTTCACGGGAGGGGTCACGGGTAGGGAGCAGGCATTGGACTTTTTTCTCCAGGCCATGTCGGCGTGGCAGGCAGACAGACTGGCTGGATCTGCACCACTAGGTGGTGAACTGATACATGACAAAGCAGATGTGGTCAACGGTCCTTTCTGAACAAGCAACGGAATCAATTATAAAAAAAAAAAAAAAACAAGATTATTATAGCCGGGAGAGAATGAGGCACCTCGGTGTAACCCAGAGGGTCTGACCAGGTCACTACACTCAGAGGAAAGGTAAACAGACATATAACCAGATTGTGACCGGTACCATCAGTATTGGAACTCTGCGCTGGCTGCTGAAGGTAATTACGGAGCATGCATGGGAATGCCCCGAGTGCTGTGATGTCAATTCTTGACTCAACTCAACTCACCCAGAAAGTTATAAAGTGGCCTCAGCTCCCTGTGCCCCAGTGATTTCTTTGTGACGGCACTTGTGACAACAATACGGTTATTTTAGAAGATCTTGAAGTTGAGTTTTCAGAGTTAAGGGGTCACTACAGATTTGGAATTGATAATCACAGTTGAGAGTTAAGAGTGTAAGTTGCGATCGAGAAAATTAAACGCTGAGGATTAAAACTGAAAGAGTTCAGGTAAACAGTGAAAGGATAGAGATCTAAAATTAAAAGAGTTTAGGTTAAGAGTAACATGCCAGAGAAATATAATAGAGGGTTTAACTACCGAGAATTCAGAATGGGAGCTAAAATCTAAACAGTTAAATCTCCGACTCAAGAGACCAAACACTCTTCAAGCCAACCCTACATGATACACTATTTTTACACTGACTCGCCAACAAGAGAAAACAAACGCACTTACTTTTTCTCATTCGTCCGACTATTGATTTGGACTAAACTGCGCTGTACCTGTTTACAGCAAAGCTTCGATATTTGCGCATTTTTGTCGGACCCATTAGATTTCAGGCATTTGCTACTCCTGTTAGCCACAAACCTATATAGATATTGAATAGTTGAAGTACAGATACGAGAACGTTTCCCACGCGGCGGTTACAGACGACTTCCTGTATTGCAAAATCGTCTGTAATCACTTTAAATCGTGGTTAAATATTGCTATATATATTTTAGTATAAAGTTGTAAAGATTACCTCCAATCAGTCAGTCTAATTACTAAATATACCTGACTCTCAGAGCCTGACTGCCGTTTGTTCAGATTTATTAATTCAGATCAGATTACCGAACCTTTTAAAGGAAACATAAATTACTCAACGATTCTGGAAATGTACCTTTCAGTGTGGTTTCCGGGGACTCACAGTGGGTAAACAAAAGGGGTAGGGGGAAGAACAGACTCACTGCTCCCTAACAAGCATGTCGTAAAAGGCGATTAATTAGATGTTTTTTCTTCGAAACAGGAAGATATCTTCTTGAGAGGCGAGAAACCTACAGTCTGCACTTAAATAAATCTGTCTGTTAAAAAAAATTAGGACAAAGAAAAAAAAGGCAGCAGGTTAAAAAAGAGGAAAATAGTAGATGGGTCAGGCCGAGAACATTACTTAGTAGGTGTGTTCACTTGAGGACATAGAACCTGGCGAAGAATGGGTGCACATACCAAATGACTGCTGTAAGACCTTTTCTGTTTGCATCCTACTAGACAGAAAATGCAGACTTAAAGTGAATGTTGCCTCTATAGAGCCTTCATCCGCACATACATAAGTCAAACAAAAGCACACGAATATACAACATCAATTGACTGACATATCCCGAAGCTGCCACGTTGATATCTTGCCAGTGGAATGAAGAGACAACATCGGGCCTAAGATTATACAGCTGGGGAATGCCAAGGGCTGTAACTCAAGAATTTTAGATAAAACTATATTGATAGTTTAATTTCCTGGATGTGAGGGTTCCCAAAGTGAAAATAACGCGATTTTCAAGGGACTTGCAGACTCTGTCGCTGGAGTTAGTTGACAGATTATCATCATCGCACATGGAACTATTCAGTCCATAAGTGCTCAGATCATGACACCAGTTCTGAGGTTGGTTGACTAATCTCCTTTGGGCCCCTGTGTAGTGCACTTGTCTGGCTTCACCACTTTTCGCAGTCTCGTCAGTGTTGCAGATTCAAAATCAATACTTGATTCGTTCAATCGAGCTGCCTTTCTGAGGACGTTCAGTATATCAGCCCTATCCATTGCTCGTCCGTTTCCCACGTAAGCATCACTTGCAAGTCCGTCAACTCACTCATTGTCCTTTACTCCAGAATGGCCAGGAACAAAAATGAAGCTGATTTTTTTTTAGCCTAGATCTATTTAGGGACTCCACACTTTGTCTTTGTTTGCAACCTTTCTCGATCTTTTTGAGCATATTCATTGAGTCGGTGAGAAAGCATGCCCGGTCGAAAGTCTGTGTTTCTAGCCAGGCTCTTGCTTTAGTCACTGCCATGATCTCCACAGTTCAACTGCTTGTCGTCAAGGCGAAGTAGCTGCAGTCTTGTTTGACCATTCTCCCTCCGACCTGAGCCGTAAATGCCCACAAGCTCCTAACATTTTGCATGACAGACACGTCTGTGTAGATGATCACATCGTCCCCAGAAGAATTCTCACATATCGAGGCCTGCTCTTCTGCCTCCACAACTACTGGGTTTTGTATGACACTCTCTGTACACGCACTCTTTCGCTGGAGTGGCTTGATTTAATGGCTGTCACCTCCATGTCGTGGATACCTTAGTGATCCTTGGAATTAAAGTGCAACGGTACCGGTTTCAGAACACCGTTCTGCACATCGAAATAAAAAAGATGTTGTCTGAACCTATCAGCCAGTAGTAGACCTGTTTTACCAATGTATTTCGTGCCACATCTCTTGCAGTTGATGGCGTAAATGGCACTGTGGCTCGTGCAATAGAATACTTCATGTATGTGAAAAGCGGGAATTCCAAACTGCATTCTTCAGTGCCAACGAAGAATCGTACCAGTTGCAATCTGATCAAAAGGCCGCCTGTGAGTATCCTTCAGTGTTGAATATCTTCCAGAACTTTTAATGATCCCCCACGACAAGGCAGATGTGGTCAGAGTCCTTTGGAAACAAGTAACAAAGTCAGAAGAACGAAACTCCGAATCTACATGCGCATCATTTTGTCAGTTCTTTTTTATGGAGCGGAATGCTGGAGAATAACCAAAAAGGATGCACACAAGCTGTCCACCTTCCACCACACATGTCTACGTAGAATTATCACAATTTTCTGGCCAGATACAATCTCAAACACTAAACGACTTCAAGTCACAAACCAAGAAACTTTAGACAATATGATAACCAAGAGAATAAATCCTGATATACCTGCCAAAACAGCTCTCACATGGACACTAGAGGGAAAGAGAAAACATGGGCGCCCAAAAACAACATGGAGACGAACGATGGAAAGTGACCTGAGTGCGGCATCTTTGACATGGAAAACTGCACTGAAGATTGCACAGGACAGGAAAGCATGGAAAGTCCTCTCTGAAGCCTCATGTGCCACTAGGCACAACGAGAACTGAAAAAAAAAAAAAAAAGTCAGAAGAGAAACTTGATTATTATGGGCTTCAGAGAATGAGGCACCTGGGTATGACTAGATGGTGTGGCCGCCTAACTACACTCAGAGGAAAGTCAAGACGGACTTATAACCAGTTACGACCGGCACCATTAGTATTGGGACTTTGCGCTGGCTGCTGAGGCATGGAACGGAGCGCCTATGGGAATGCCCCTAGTGCTGTGGTGTCGATTCTTGATTCAACTCAACTAAACTCTAGTTATTCCCCCGTTGATATTGTCTTTCAGTGTTTGGAATTTACATGTTACGATAAGTAAAGAAAAACGTGACTGTAAATAGCGAAGAAAAAGGTCTGTAATTACTTTTTTCTTTGAAAGTCATTTACAACAGAGTTGGCGATTTAAAAAAAAAACATTTCAGAAAACAAATTTACAACTATAGTAATAATTACAAACAATATAAAGTATAATTTTCATGAGTAGGTTGAAGAGGGTCCGCCATGATCCTTCACCCGTATCGCTACACATCCGAGGCTACAATCGATCACTTCCTTCCTTTTCTGCACACAGTGCAATTGGTCCATCGTCACATCTGCCCCCCAACCCCCTTTCCATCACGAAGAACAGATGATGGAAGAAGCCAAACAGAAATAAAAATAAGAATGGGAGTGGCTAAAACTGTCTTCAATAAGATGCGCAGCTAGAGAGAAAAATAACACACTAAAAATTAGAATCGTATACTCAGTCCTGCTGTATGGTGCAGAAATTCGGACAGTGAACAAGCAACTGGAAAATCGAACTGAGTCTGTGTAGATGTGGGTAGAGAGAAGAATATGTCGTATTTCATGGAAATAAAAAAGAGTCCAATACAGAGGTTCTTTAAAGAAATAAAAAAAAAGAGACAGTTGAAATACTTTAGCCCAAATTAAAAGACATAACACACTTTTAAAATCCATAATGTAGGGAAAGGTTGGTCGGCTCTGTGGCTAAGTCGATGCGAACGCTTCGTAATGCCGGGGTGACGGGTTCGATCTCAGTGCAGGCCATGCGCCTTGCGTTGGTTTCGATAGTGGTATCAGGGGGCCGACCGTCAGGAAGCAATGGCAAACTACTGGATGTAAATTTGCCTAGAAAAACCACACAACAGCCATGGGCTGTTGGTGTTGGTTCTGCAACGTCCTGTAAAGGATACGCAACTAACCTAACAGGGAAAGGTCGAAGGCATGAGAGCAAGAGGTGGGCAACGATACAAGTGGGAGGACAACATGAAGAGATGGACGGGTAGCAGTCTGAGAGAGTGTACAACCAGGACAAGACACAGAGTGCGTTGGAGATCCATTACAGCCAATCTTCACTGTGGTGACGGCACCTGATTGATTTATTTATTTTAAAATTGCATTATAGTTGTTAACGAGCCACGGTGGTACAGCAGCTAGACGATCGACCGCGGGCCAGAAAGTCGAGGATTCAAATCTGGATCCATTTAAATTTTTTTTTTTCTTTAAAAATGGACCTTGTCTCCCATATTAACCCAGCCTAAAATAGTTACCGGGTAAAGTCCTGGGAAGTAAAGGTGGTCAGCGTGATATTGACCACGTCACCCATCAAGTGGCTTTTGGTCCGCGAAATATAGGTCTAGCCCTCTTTACCCATTTGATGCGAGTTGTAATAGAATATATTCTCCACTAGCTGTAATGGAACAGAAGAAGAAAAGATGAAACTCCGAGGTGTTACACCAGTGCCCTTTGTTGCTCATCATCATCATGTAGCAGGTCCTTTGCAGAACGTCGCTTTCATCACATCTGCCTGAAAGAAACTCGGTCTCTCGCCAGTTCTCCCGCCTCATGTACTTTCATATCAAGGATTCACTTATATCCTGTACCCATCTTCGTGTTGGTCGGCCCCTGCCCCTCCTTCCTGGTACCATGCCTTCTGATATAATTTTTTTACAATCCGTCGTGGCGCTTGATATGACCAAAATATTTCAGCTTCCGAGATAGCATGCTGTTTATTAGCCAATCTTCCTTGATGTTCAGATCTTTCAAGATGTCAGTATTTCTCCTCTTCTTTGTCCAAGATATTCTGAGAATCTTTCTTAAGCATTTCAGCTTAAAAGCAACTTTTCTTTTCTTAAGGACTGGTCGATAGTCCACGACTCACATTCGTATATTGCTACAGGGAAGATGCATGCTCTCAAAATTCAAATTTTGTTGCTTTCTTCACTACCTTTCCTTTGTCAGAAAACTTCCAGAGCGTTCTATAGAACTGTGGGTACCCACTTGATGAAACCGGGTCTACCCTATTAGCAAGATAACTCCAGAAATGTGCCTTTTCCAGCAGTGTCACACTGGCATATGATGCTAGGTTTTACAGAACAATCATCATCATCACCAACCACCTTAGTGTCTTATGTGGTCAACATCACACCGACAGGCTTTACTTTCCAGGAATTTACCTGATACCTGTTAAACTTTTGGTCGACCTGAAAGCCAAGTTAATGTTTTTGTAAATAATCCGACTAAGTGCGGATTCGAACCCACTGCATTACTGGAAGAGTCGGAACATCTAGCTCTACGCCACCGAGTCTGCAATAAGCAATGTTAGAAACATATTTTTGACAATGCTCAGTACATGAAACAAAAGAACACCAATACCAAATAGATAAATAGTGGGATATTGTCAAAAATTACCTTGGCTCCTATGTCGACCAAAAATAAAAAAGGTAAGATGGTTGGCGTAAAAATGAACATCGTCAGTCGGAGATATATTATTTCACATTGTCTTCATGTTGTAAAATGCATTTTGACCTGTCTTTTTCTATTCTTTTTCTAGCTACTAATTAAATTGTTAAAAAGTCAAACACGCACTGACTGGATAGGAACTAATTCATGCTATTTCATTTTGCTTGAACCGAGTCTTCAACTTTATTCTTCTTGATATTGTGGTGCTCATTGATAAAGACTTTAGTTCAAAACGTTTGATTGTTTCTGTGCATGTGTTTTCCCGCCATTCATTCACCCCCCCCCCCCCCCCCCACACCTTTTTCTTAAAACTGCACTTCAAGTCGTAGCTTGTGTTTAGCGAATTAATTCTTCCACTTTATTCTAGGCTTGTGGACTATGAAAAATCCTTTGACAGTATCGACAGGGAATTTCTTTTGAAATTACTGAGGCACTGTGTGATCCCTCCAGCATAAAAACGAATGAAATGCCGAGCGCTTTATATTGGAAAACAAAGTGATAACTTTGGAAGAAGATGGGGAGTACGACGCGGATGTCTTTTGTCATCTTTATTATTTTTACTTGCTATATTGAAAACATCAGAAATGGAAATCAATGGCGCCCCGACAGGAGTGCTTGATGATCTGAGCTTTCCTTTCCACTTTATCCTCGTGTCCCACTTAGTAAGACGCAAGATAAATGAATTTTTGATGAGAGATCACAACTAGATCTCTAATTTCACAAGGGAAAGCAAAATAAAATGAGAAAGAAGTAAATAAACAATAAAGTAATCGCTCTTGATGAAATCCCACTTCAGGATTAACAGTCTTTCACCAATTTGAAGAAAAGGAAGCTGCTTCTGGGTAGGATAAATGATAACATGATAATATACTTATGTTGAATGTTGAATTATGAATTGATATCACAGCACTCGGGACACTCCCATAAGTGTCCCGTCCCTTCAGCAGCAAGTGAAGAGTTCCAATTCCGATGGCACCATAACCGTCTGATTGTATTTCCGTCTCATTTTTCCACTGAGTGTTGAGCGTCGGCTAGATACCCTGGTAACTCCTCGCAGCGCCATTTACCTCAGACCATAGTGATTTATTTGCGCCTTCCCACTGCTCGTTCGTTCCCAAAGGGCCGTCACAATATCAGCTTGTTTTACATCGATTCACCACCAAGTGGTGCAGAGCGGGCCAGTCTATTGGCCTGCTCATTTCCTAACACACTGGCATGATGATAATATACTAATATACATTGGAACTTCGATATACGTATACCAAATGAATTTTCCAAAAAGAAAAAACGGGAGAATGATTAATCCGTTCCAGTGAGAAAAGATTCCTATTGTTCGTGGCATATTATACAATGGTTTGTATAGAATAATTTATATACTGTATATTACTTAAATACAAAATAAAAACCAATTAGATAAAATAAATAATAATTTAACCTCACGTTACCTTGTTTAGCAAAGTCGAGGAGGGAGGATGAGATGTTTTTGTTTGGAAGGAGAGTGCCTTCCAATATAACTTCAGCAATCAGAAATTGTTGTGTTTTCCTTCTCTTTCGCTACCTGGCCTGGTTGAGGGTAACCAGGTTTTGACTTTTACTAAAACTCAGGATGTTTCGGAAATGTGGAATTGTCTGGACTGAGAAGTTTGGCAAAACCACAGCTGGATCTGGCCCAGTGCGGCTTCAGAGCAAATCGAAGCTGTCAAGACCTTAACTTCACACTAAGACAGATGAGTGAAAAAGCCCTGAAATATAAAAGTGAGATGCATCTATGTTTTTTTTAAATCTAGACAATGCATTTGATAAGATTATATGGAGCAAGCTCTGTGACTGCATCGCATGGAAGAACATTCCCAGCACTCCTGATAGTGCAATACAGAGTTTCAACAAAATCTGCAGAAATTATGTAAGAGCAGCAGACCAAAAATCAGAAGAATTTAAGACCACTAGCGGTGCTAGACAAGGTGATATTCTCTCACATTGCCTCTACATTCTTATGATGGATGATTTCGTCAAGACCTGTGAGGAGAAGACAAATAGGTACTCTGTAGGGTACTGTAAGATCAGACCAGTCTGCATATCAGAGCTGGCATTTGCAAACGATGTGGCCCTGATAGCTAAATCAGAGGTAAACCTTCAGTCCAACTTACTTGTCTGGAAGGAAGAGCTTGAGAAGAGAGGTTGACGATCAGTACCTCCATAAAAATAAAACGATGATGATCTCAGGAGAGGAGGAGAAACACCAGATTGTGACTGGAGATTATTCACTCGAGCAGGTCAGCCAGTTCAAATGCATTGGAGTTGTAATATATCGTCATTACAAACCCGAGTGGATTAGTCACTGTTGGACATGTATGCAGAAGGGGAGAAAATCGGCCATCAAGGCAGGCATAGAAGGCTTGGAACCAGGGAACCAGACCTCCAGGGCTACCCAGGGTCCACTGTGAAGACAAAATCCGACAGTCCCTGACTGACAGAGGACTCGAATGGAACAAAGCCAGAAAGAAAACTACTGATAGAGATTTCAGGTAATCTATTTGGCAAATCTCCATATCTATGGGTAGAAAAGAAGCGACTAAGTAAATAAGGCATTGTCTGGTCGTCTGGCTTGTTTGGACTTTCTGGGGTGATATTTCTCTGAAAAAATCATATCTGCCCGTAGCCTTGTTTTGAGAGGCGTGAAAAATAGAGCGCAGTGTCCTGACTAATTTTGACGCATACAATTTCTAGCACACAAGTCGTATTCCACCCTATGGTCGTATACTAGGCAAACGTTTTCGCGTCAAAACAGAACTTATAACAAGTTGAACGTATACCAAAGCAAACGTATACTGATGTACCACTGTAGCTGGAATGTCCGACAGGAGAAAGAAAGAGAAGAACGAAGAAAGAAAAGAAAAAAGCAGAAAGTAGAGTCACTTTGAATAAGGTGACAAAATAAGAGTATATTACACTCGACATCACTTGGTTGACTGTTTATGTTTTTCTATAGAATAAAAGGTAAACACAATAAGAAGAGAGAAAATATAGGTTTTTTTTCACCTATATTTAAAAAAAAATATTAGTTTAATGTTTAAATAAGAATTGACATAAGAGTACTCGGGGCATTCCAGTTAGCGCCCCCTTCCCATCTTCAGCAGCAATTGGAACTCCGCGCTGGCTGCTGAAGATGAGGACAGAGCATGCACGGGAATACCCCTAGTGCTGTGATGTTAATTCTTGACTCAACTCAACGCTTCCTTTCTCATATTCTAGCCACAGTAAACCAGAGTAATCTAAAAGGGACCTGATAACCAGGTGCCAGTACTGTGTACTGTTGCGTACCCTCAGAAAAAAGCCCTGGTTCTGACTAAATGATAATAATGCAAGGCAAATACTGGCAAGACAATAATGTGGCTGCTTCGGGATACGTCAGTTAAGTAATTTTTAGTGAATGTGTCTGGTTTTATTTGAATGATGTTTATGCTGATGAAGCCTCTTTAGTCGCAACGTTCACTTTTCGTTTGTATTTATTATATTGTGAAGCTCGCTGATCTCATCTACTTTTCGTTTGGTTTTATATCTTTTCATGAAATATACGAGGGCACATTGAGTGACTGTTGGGTTTTAGGAAAAACAAGAATATAAATAATGCAACATGTGTTTTTGGTATTGATATTTAATCAATTTCTTGAGATCAGCTCGAATCTAGTCACTGTTATTTTAAATTAATTTAATGACGCCCTTTTGCAAGTCACAATTTTAAATTGTTTCGTTGTTTCACCAATTAACCCTCCAGCTGACTTCCTGTTCAAGTTTTGCAGCTACTGCCACATACTGACATAAGCAAAAACAAAGATGGCGATAAAAGGATTCTGATCGCAAACTCCAGGGACAAATTTCGTTGGTTTTCTCATCAACGCATTGAATCTACTTAACTCATGACTTTACCCATGATACCAATGTTTCACGTTTAAAATGCTTGACTTGGAAGTTGTACCAGAACGAGCATTAGGAAACGAACTATGGGAATTTGCACTGGGTAAGTGATGGAAATCGGTGACCCCATTTCTGGTCCGACTTGAATGATCAATGTTTTTATATTTGCAGTGACAACTTTGTCCAGCACAACAAAGACCAGGTCTATTTATGCACATAACGTCATAGTATCAGCTGTTTTCTAGGGGCCTTGTTTGCTTTTGCAATCGTTGTTTCTAGCTACGTTGGCAGCGATTTGATTACAAGTTATCAGCTGATCTCTATCTATTATTATTATTAGTTAGGAATAATGATCATTTGCCTACCAGATCAGCAAATAATAATATTAATATACATTATATATAATCCTTGGCTATTAGTTAGTGAAGTTAAAACTAAACTTATATTTTAAAGTAACTTTGTTCTTATGATTCTTCTGCCATTCTTCTTCTTCTTCACTTCCTCTTTTACTTTTACCGCTGTGGGTGTCGAGGGAGATAAGGTTCTGTTTCTAGCTCTTCTGGCCGCCTCGACCATAGGCACATCGTGCTGTTGTAGAGTTTCTCTGATGTTATCCTTCCATATGTTCTTGGTCTACCTCGTGCTCTACGTCTTTCTTCTCTTTCCATATATGCTTTCCATTCTTACTTTAGAAAAATATTTCAGAGTTCACTAGCTCACTTTGTTGCACTAACTATACTATACATTTTTCGTTTGGTTAATATTATGCTTGTTTTCTTATACCTTGTAGGGGCTTTATGTGTGGTTTAATCTATTTACTTCTTTAGGGGTTGAATGGGATATCTCCAGTTTCTCCTGTTGCATTGGGTGTTAGCATCCATAATGGGACTCTGTGAGTTTCAGAGATGGTTAGCCTTTCAGGTGGCAACTGGCCCAGAGGGAGAAATCCAACAGATCTTGTCATGTGATACTCAGATACTGGCAGTAGATTCAATACTTCAGTTTTAAAGTAACTTTAAGCAAGTCGTAAGTCATGGAACAGCCTCAGAATGTCATCAGTAATGTGTACAGTGCAGACTGCATAAGATGATCTTGGATGTGATGAATTTCTGTTGTGAAGAACAGTTTGTTTTATCACCAGCAATTTTTCCTGCTTGAACTCTATCAAAAGAGTATTTTCTGATAAAAACAACCATTTCTTGGGTCCCTAGTGAGTTCTCATCAGGTTTGCTCTGTAGTAGATAACACAAGTTAGAAGTAGTGCTGAACACTGAGTCCCCTTTCTCTTCAGATCATTTCCAGCTATATTTTATTATTTTGTGTTGTATTATTTTTTAAATTTTTGGTAGCCCATTATTTACTGTTTAAATCCATCCAGTTTGGAAGCTTAAATATCTATTTGATCACTTTACGGTTCTTTTCGGCTTTTCCACTTCATCTCGGTGGCTGTGAGATTTGGTAGGCAGTTCCTAAGGACTCTCCAGAAGGTCCTATAGTGGGGTTAAAAAAAAGGGGGGGGGCAGGTTGTAGGGTTAGTGTTAGTCGGTGTTCATTTAACAGTAACCCTACGACACTAAAACTAATATATTCTAGGCATGTCATGTGTAGGTTGTTGTCAGTGTGTTCATCATTTACTGCATCGTCTTTTCAAGGGTGTATTACATTCATTGGTTTGTCACCATCAGTGTACCTGTTTGCTGTCACCATCAGTGTACCTGTTTGCAGGCAGAGTTCTTACTTTAGACTTTTGCCATGAATGTCCTTGACCGTCAGCGTTCCTGCATCTAATCCTAAACCTATCCGATGAGTATGCATACATGGAGACAGTTGTTCCTTTTCAGGGCCCTTTCCTGCTGACACTAGTTGATGGCCCTCTTCCAGACCCGCCTCAAACATTCCCTAGTTCACACCCCACTGCCATTGGGGTGCCCAAGAGAAACACTGGTTCAGGCTCAACTTTACGGGTCCCTAAGCGAATTAGAGAATGTAACAAAGTTTATTCTATAGACAACATTGCAGATATAGATAATCTATTTTGGGCGAGCAAAAGAAGAAGAAGAGGAAACTAACCCTAATCTCCCTATACTGCAGGACCTTCTGGTGAACTCTAGAAATTCCCTACCAAATCTCGCAGCCCCAGAGATTTGGTGAAAAGGCTGAAAAGTACCCGTTATTCAAAAGCTAGTGTTTGGACACGCCACTTCAACCCCCCCCCCTCTCCCTTTCCAAATGTAGAAGACCAGGGCAGATAACAGAGAGACAACAAAAACTGCATACACAAAGTAGTTGTATTAGAAGTAGACCACAAGGTAGACCAGAAAGATGATGGAGAGAAAATATACAGGCAAGCCTTACAACACTGAAAGTCACCAACTTGAAAAAGATGGCCAGTGACAAAGATGAATAAATGTGGATGATATCCGCAGTAATCAACCTCAAGGGCTCAGAATGCTGAAGAAACATTGACTCTCCTTCCCTTCCTCTCTCTCTCTCTCTCTCTCTCTCTCTCTCTCTCTCTCTCTCTCTCTCTCTCTCTCTCTCTCTCTCTCTCTCTCTCTCTCTCTCTCTCTCTCTGTGTGTCATTTTCTATACATAATCTCATTGACACATTCCCTATACATATTCCTATTGACACACATTCCCTATACATCATCCCATTGACACACATTCCCTCTACATCACCCCATTGACACACATTCCCTATACATCATCCCATTGACACACATTCCCTATACATCACCCCATTGACACACATTCCCTATACATCATCCCATTGACACACATTCCCTATACATCATCCCATTGACACACATTCCCTAAACATCATCCCATTGACACACATTCCCTATACATTATCACATTGACACACATTCCCTATACATCATCCCATTGACACACATTCCCTATACATCACCCCATTGACACACATTCCCTATACATCATCCCATTGACACACATTCCCTATACATCATCCCAGTGACACACATTCCCTATACATTATCACATTGACACACATTCCTTATACATCATTCCATTGTCACACATTCCCTATACATCATCCCATTGACACAGATTCCCTATACATCATCCCATTGACACACATTTCCTATATATTGTCCCATTGACACACATCCCCTATACATCATCCCGTCGACACACATCCCCTATACATCATCCCGTCGACACTCATTCCCTATATATCACCCCATTGACACACATTTTCAGATATGAAAAGCGTGCTTAATAAATGTGAACAGATGGGTAAATAAAAGGGGTCCAGTATAAAACAAACACAAGGTGCCCAAACATTTTACCTTGCACCTGCATTGTTCAGATTAAGTTGTGAAGAACATCTGGTTGGTGCAAACATCGATGCCGCCTGCTACAAGACACACTGTTGTTGTCTTTTGTTGTAGCTGGTACATGACCAGATTCAGCTGACGGGCCGTGCTGCTGATGTCACCGGGGCGGGCTAACCATGCGTTAACACAGCAGTTCTCAAACTGGGTGCTGAGGCACCCCGGGGTGCCGTGAGCATTTGCCTCGGGTGCCGTGGCAATAATCAAGAAAAGTCGGCTAAAAATTGTGAAATTATTCAAGAAGGCATGTAGACACATAAAAGTTAGCCCAACCTGGTGATGTCAGCAGCCGGGCCTGCCAGCTGGAGCCGGTTGTGGCTGGAGCCTGTCTGTCTGTCCAGTAGACATGTTGTTTTCATGGTGCTATGAGACTCACAGCCCATGGTGATGGCAAGTGTGACTAGCAAGACCCGGCCACATTAAGAAACATCTTCCACAATCAGAGCATGAGATTTCAGGACCGTTGTTGCCAGCATATGTGTTTAGTGTGCAACTTCTCAGATGCTCAGCTCTCAGACCTTTCTATTTTTTTCCTTTATTCCTATTCCCCTCTTGATTTCCCTCCTCCATGCAACAGGGGCATTGGCCTTTTGCTTCCAGGATAGGACACACTAGACAAATCGGGGGGAAAAACCCATTAAAAATAGACGGCCCTGTATTCTGTTGCACTGTGTGGTTCTGTTGCATGACAGTATTCACATTCTTCTTCTTCTTTGCGTCCTCTTTTACTGCTTTGGGTGTTGAGGGATATATAAGGTCCTACTTTGTGCTCTTCTGGCTGCTTCGACCATAGACACTGTGATGTAGTTTCTCTCATGTTATCTATCCATATTGTTCTTGGTCTGCATCTTGGTCTGTGTCCTTCTCTTTTCGTATATGCCTTGTGTGGTATATATGTATGTTGGGTTGGGCTTTGAGAGGCATTGAGGTTGGGCTTTGAGAGGTATTAAGGTTGGGCTTTGAGAGGCATTGAGGTTGGGCTTTGAGAGGCATTAAGGTTGGGCTTTGAGAAGCATTAAGCTTGGGCTTTGAGAGGCGTTGAGGAGCTTTGAGAGGCGTTGAGTTTGGGCTTTGAGAGACATTAAGGTTGGGCTTTGAGAGGCATTGAGGTTGGGCTTTGAGAGGCATTGAGGTTGGGCTTTGAGAGGCATTGAGGTTGGGCTTTGAGAGGCATTGAGGTTGGGTTTTGAGTGTAATCATAAGTATTGTGCATCCCACAGTATGTCAAATTTCAAGTTTTATGCAATAATTTGAAGACCATGACATAAAGTAGGGTGGTCTCTTCCCTTTCCTATCAGCATTTTTTTAATGCTTAGCCGAGGCTCCCTGGTCAGCCTAGCATAAAATGGTTACTAGGAAATGTTGTAGGAAGTAAAGGCAGACACCTTGATATTGATCACAGTATCCACCGAATGTTACAGTGACATATTAAGGTCCTGTACTTACTGCTCTGATAAGGATTTAATAATGTGATGTGGAAGCTTTCATCTTGAGCTTTGACATCTTAGCACACCAGGCAGTCGGAAGAAGGAATATAGCAGCGGGATTACAAAGGGCATCTGCAACAACAGTAACTGAAGATGATGTTTGATGAAGTAATTAATTAACATCTCATGCTGTAAAGCTAATCAACACAAAAACACATCTCATATAAAGCATTTTCATTCCCACCCTATGCTACTAATGCCAGACGTGGTCACTCACAACAAAACATTTAAAAAACAATTAGTAACTATGGAAGAGAGATGTTTGAGAAGAGCTGCAGGAGTGACCCGAAGAGATACAATCAAGAATGAGGTCACAAGAGAAACATTTGGCATCTAATTCTAAATTGCATACCAACACAACCACTCAGATGGTTTGCCCTACTCAGAAAATGAAGTTTGATACCATACAAGGCATACACCATATCATACAAGACATGCACTATTCCATACTGAGCATACACCATACCATACAAGACATGCACTGTTCCATACAAGGCATACACTGTTCCATACAAGGCATACACTGTTCCATACAAGGCATACACTGTTCCATACAAGACATACACTGTTCCATACAAGGCATACACCATACCATACAAGACATACACTGATTCCATACTGAGCATACACCATACCATACAAGACATACACTATTCCATACAGAGCATACACCATACCATACAAGACATGCACTATTCCATACTGAGCATACACCATACCATACAAGACATGCACTATTCCATACTGAGCATACACCATACCATACAAGACATGCACTATTCCATACTGAGCATACACCATACCATACAAGACATACACTATTCCACATACATACAAGACATACACTGTTCCATACAAGGCATACACCATACCATACAAGACATACACTATTCCATACAAGGCATACACCATACCATACACAACACTACCATACCATACACTGTACACATACATACACCATACAACAAGGCATACACCATACCATACAAGGCATACACTGTTCCATACAAGGCATACACCATACCATACAAGGCATACACTATTCCATACAAGGCATACACCATACCATACAAGGCATACACCATACCATACAAGGCATACACCATACCATACAAGGCATACACCATACCATACAAGGCATACACCATACCATACAAGGCATACACCATACCATACAAGGCATACACCATACCATACAAGGCATACACCATACCATACAAGGCATACACCATACCATACAAGGCATACACCATACCATACAAGGCATACACCATACCATACAAGGCATACACTATTCCATACAAGGCATACACCATACCATACAAGACATACACCATACCATACAAGGCATACACATACCATACAAGGCATACACCATACCATACAAGGCATACACCATACCATACAAGGCATACACCATACCATACAAGGCATACACCATACCATACAAGGCATACACTGTTCCATACAAGGCATACACCATACCATACAAGGCATACACCATACCATACAAGGCATACACTGTTCCATACAAGGCATACACCATACCATACAAGGCATACACCATACCATACAAGGCATACACCATACCATACAAGGCATACACCATACCATACAAGGCATACACCATACCATACAAGGCAACACATACCACCATACACATACACAAGGCCATACAAGGCATACACATACAAGGCATACACCATACCATACAAGGCATACACCATACCATACAAGGCATACACCATACCATACAAGGCATACACCATACCATACAAGGCATACACCATACCATACAAGGCATACACCATACCATACAAGGCATACATACCATACCATACACCATACCATACACCATACCATACACCATACCATACACCATACCATACACCATACCATACACCATACCATACACCATACCATACACACCATACACCATACCATACAAGGCATACACCATACCATACAAGGCATACACCATACCATACAAGGCATACACCATACACCACCATACCATACAAGGCATACACCATACCATACAAGGCATACACCATACCATACAAGGCATACACCATAAGGCATACCATACCATACAAGGCATACACCATACCATACAAGGCATACACCATACCATACATACAAGGCATACACCATTCCATACAAGGGCATACACCATACATACAAGGCATACACCATACCATACA